>CAUYRH010043685.1:0-68503 GCA_963574655.1 Perodicticus potto | reverse complement strand
CTCTGTTTAATAGCCTATCCTTTTTCTTTTTTTTTAGGCTTTATTTATTATTATTATTATTTTTTGGCTGGGGCCAGGTTTGAACCTGCCACCTCTGGTATATGGGACCAGCGCCCCACTCCTTTGAGCCACAGGCGCCGCCCTCCTTTTTCTTTTTAAATTTAATTTTTTAATTTCAGGTTCATATGCGGGTATAGACAACAAGGTGACAGTGTTTGGTTTATTAGGTAGAATCTGTGTCGTAGTTGTGTCCTGCACCCAAGAGCTGTGCCATGTACCCTTACGTTGTACCCGTCAAGCGGGAGCACACCCATCCCTCTCCCCCTAAACTGAATCGAATTGAGTTTTTCTCTCCCGTGGTCGTGGATTAGACCATCCGCTGTAACAGATCCTATCCTTACTTCTCCAGCTTTTCGACAGAGATGGCCAGAGACCTTGAGAGGATAATACTGAAAGGATCAAGCAGGAAAAAGAGATGTGAAATGCTTGCTGTAGATCAGTGTTTCAAAATTGTGTTTCCTGCCTACCTGCGGGACAGTGGTCTGAGAAATATGTTGAAAATGTTCATTTATGGGCCTGGCCCCAGACTCACTGGGAGGAAGGCCCAGAAAACTGTCCCCGGGGTAATTCTTATGCACATTAATATGAACCAGTTCTATACAATTTTGTCATTTTTCCCTCCAGAATTTTACCAGGAATTTTCGCGATCCTTGTTGGACTCCTCTTCCTAAATGATTGTGGAGAGCTTAGAGAGGTCGCCCTGTAGAAACTGGTCCGTGCTCACTCATGTCTCATCCTGTTGCCTGGAAGCCTTTACCCAGGTCTGGGAGGCTGGGTTCCTGGAGTCATGTGCTGACCTGTTAAATTTTGAGCCATAGCTCATGTTCCGAGTAAAAATGAAACAGATAGGAGAAGGAATGCTTTGATTCAATTTGAAGACATTTACATATTGGATTCAGCAAATGCTTTACAAACATTTCTGATACTGAAATGCTTTTAAATATTCTTCGTTTTGTACATCAGTGATGCCTGCATTTTAGGAGAAGTTTTATGAAAAAGAAATTTTCTCTGACAACACTATTGCTACTAAATATCCCCCTCATTCTGAAAGTAATCAATGTCGTCAGTTAAAGACTAGAATGGTTTAAAAATATCAGCCACTTGATGCTCTAATTCAAATGTCTTTAACCTCACCTGGCTAGTATATAGATGTATTTACGTGTGTCCATGTAGGAGTAGATTTAGGGTTACAGTGCATTTTGTTGGAATTTGTACCCAGGATGCATATTTTTTGGGGGGATTCTTAATTCTTTGAACTATTTTGATTATTCATAAATTTTCACAATAGAGATAGGAACTGAAAGTGTTTTTTACTTTCAGTGATATTAAAGATTTCTTCTCTTTTACGGGTTTCTTCTCCAAGAAATTTAGATAAATTTTGAGCTGTATCTTTAAGTTTCAAAATCATTGAAACAAAGGCTAGTTCCTATGAAAGGCAGAATTCTATGACTCTTTTTCTATATGCCTCCTGCGCTTGTACCTGTGTTGACAGCAACGTGGTCCTATTCTGATGAGACAGACCCTGCCTGAGAACCTTTTATCTCCACAGCGGGATGTGTGCTACCCGGGTCGATGTAAGAAGCCCATGACATCATCCTGCAATCAATAATCATCGATTGGATAGAGTTAGTTCCAGAGCGATGTATTAGACACCAGGAAGGTTTCAGAAGGGAAATTTGTGGTTTCTCTCTTTGAAGAATAATCTGGTTCAGAAAATAGTTCAAATGTGCATGTAACGACACGGTTCTGTAACAAAAGGCCTGTTGAACGCCGAAATGCTAGGGAAACCCACATTAAAGGAGGGATTGGACAGGTGAGGTGTTGGTGGGCAGAGACTTGGGTTGTCAGGAAATAATAGAACTGGAGCAAGATGCCAGGAAGGCTGCAGGTAATCCATCACACTGTTTCCATCCCCAGGTGTTGGAGATCACACAGCTGTGCTCCCCAGGATGGGAGAAGCTTGTATAGAAAATGATGATGAGCTCCTCAATCAGGGCAGGGAAAATGTGGAAGAACCTTGGTCTAGGCATTTTATGAAATGCAAACCTCAGAGAAATTAAAGAAGCCCAGCGTGAGGAAGTTAGGAGGCCGGATCAGGGTGGTAGCCGTGAAAACGAGAAGCAAAACTTCCAGTTCCTTTTGGAAAAAAATTGAATATTAGGGATGAGTTGGAAAAAACAAATCTCCTTAGCGGAAGTATTTTTGAAGCTGTTAAACCCATCATGGTGGGTTCAGTCTAAGACATTTTAAATTAGAGTAGAGGAAAGTAAATTAAATTTCTTCTACTGGGAAGGTGTATGAAAGAGACCTGTTTCATTGATTTTTAAATCTTTAATTTTCTATGGATTTATGATTTAAAATTTATTGCTACAGTGAAATGCAAATATCATCTAACAGATCTCTGACTTGATAAGTATTCTACAATTTAGGATGACTTTATAAGGTTTCACTCAGTAGGTGGTGAATAATTGCTAGGTGACTGAATTCTGGTGTTTATCTTGCAAACTAATCTGCAATCCTGTATGGCATTCTTTTTCCTGCATAGGACATGAAGCTCTGCTATAATTATTTCTGAATAACTTTTTATGATTCATATTAGTAAGATTATTATACATCAACATTTAAAAGAACAATGTTTCATCAAGAAAAAAAAAACAAACCTAAGAAAGAAACTCCCTCCTTCATATCAGAGTGTTTGTCTCTTGTCTAAAAAGTACCTACTCATTTTTAGAGGGTGACATTTACACAGAGCTGGTACTTTTCATCTCTGGAAAAGAAAAATGGAAATAGGCATAGAAAAACCCAACTAACCAAACAAATCACCTTGATTGCCACCTACAGAGAAGAGGAGGAGCTGGCTGTACGTTTTTCCTTACGCATGTTTTTAGATCAATCTGTAAATGAGAGAAAAGTGATATTGGAAAAATAGAGAACCTGTCTGGATTAGATTTTTGTGTAGTGGGTGTAGAGAAGGAGTACATCAAATTGCTACTCAATAGAGCAGGGAAATCAGTTCTTATTTTTTATTGCAAACAAAACAAATGGCTATTTAAAAAAAAGAGAGGGAGAGACTTGATTTTGAGAGAGTTTGTTGACTTCCCTGGGAACATTAAGCTTCCACAGTCTGTTCACTGTGGAGTGCTAAGTTAGTCACCTCTTGGTTACAGAAAATTAAGCTTCCCTGGTAATGATAGTTTTTTTGTTGTTGTTGTTTTTTAATTTCCTTAGAGTATCTGTGATAGTGCCATCTCTTGCTGTTCTAATGATTTATTTTGGTAGCTCATGAAATGATGTCCATCTCATAACTTGGCAAAAAAAAAAATGTTTTTTTGAGATGGGGTCTTGCTCTGTTGTCCAGGCTGGAGTACAGTGGCATCTTCATGGCTCACATTAACCTCAAAGTCTTGGGCTCAAGTGATCCTCCTTCGTCAGCCTCCCAAAGTGCTAGGAGTACAGGCGTGAACCACTACGCCTGGTTTGGAAACATCTTTTGATGGAAAGCATCCTTTGGCTGTGATTCACCTCCCAGGTCCTCCAGACTCTTGTCTCGTCCCACTAGAATGTCCGTGGGGCTTAGACACCCATTCCCCTTGTCCTGTTATGCCAGCCTGCTCCTTGTCCCGAGTACCTGTTGTGATTTGGTGACCAGGCAGCGTCAGCTTTTCTTTCACATCTTACCTGCTACTTTGTGCAGAGAAAGTAGGATCTACAGAAGCTCATGGGGGGGTGGGGTCTGCACTGAGTTCCAGAGGGAGCTGCTAAAGCTCGAGCATTCGAGAAGTGAGGAGCCTCCTTTGCTGGCTTTGCAGGAGACCAGCTCCCCCCTACTAGTGCTTCTGGTACTTTCTGGGCCCGATGACCCCTGCCCGCCTTCTCCTCTTTCTTTGTTGCACTTCATTTTTCTCAGTGCATCTTTCTTCCAAATCTTAGGCTACAAAACAGCAGAGCATCCAGAAAGAAGGACCATAGACACGTGACCTGAGTGTTCCATTTCACACCAGCTTGGTCCTAGCTTAGAGCCATTGGGGGCATTCCTTTCTTGTTTTGGGGGCCTTAATCCTGTTTGCAATAAACATTTAACCCTTCTGTCTCCAGATGTTCAAAGTTTCCATTTAAACAAATTCTTAGTCAGCTTTTTTTTCCTCCAAGCATTTTTTTTCCCTTTCCCCTTTGCCAATGCTGGTCTCCTGTTTAACTCATTTACCTCCCAATGGCCTCTCTGTTTATTGGCAGGAGGTCAGCATTCTGAAACCGGATAGTCATTTTTGACTGGGGTCATATGGAGGGGACCAGAATCCTTCTATAGTGCAGAATCAAACACCGAATTAAAACCACCTCCTCCAGCTGAAGCCCAGGGCCCTCTGAGGCCATTTGTGGGGGCCATGGTACGGCCACGGCAGGGTGAGGATTAAACTGTTCTGGTGGTTGCAGTCTTTGGCCCCCTCTGCCTTTTTTCTAACCCTAGTGACCAAAGTTCTTTCCACATTCAAGGATTCATCAAGGAAGGTGATGCTGCCCTGGGCTGCCTTCCAAAATATAACAATTCATGGCAGCAGTGAAAGCTTAATTTGTTTAAAAAACCTTTCATCAGAGAAGGAAGCACTTTATAGTAAATGACTGTATTTCTTGAAATCATTTACCCACATCGTCTTCATTATAGCCCTCGACATTACGGCTTACATCACACGATCTTTTCTCAAACATCAGTGTGGGGAACCAACGATGAAATTGCATTTCTTTGAATTAGAATACAGATGATTATGGGAGAAAAAAGACCTTCAAGGAGACGCATTCGTGTTGATGTTTGAAGAAAAGTGAAAAGCTTCACAGTCTCGGAGGCAGATTCAGACAAGGTTGTCAGAAAGCACAGAGGCGTCAGACCTCATGGCCTTCGATGTGTCTCAGAATGAGTGTAGGCAGAACGCCTTGACTTTTTAAATCTTGAGAACATAAATCAGTTTGGTTTTTCTTGTGGTGCTAGGAGAATACAGCATCACTAATTCTCTTACTTTCTCACATTATTAGGGAATCAATAAGGGACTATTAGAAAAAGCTGGAGTCTTTACTCAGCGAACAACCCCCCGGCTTTTAGTTCTTGCCTCCACACGTCTGGGCTTCTGTATAGTTTTTGGATAATGAAAGCCAGTCCTAGGGTTGGGATTTGGCATTGCAGGTGACAATAAATATTTAAAAAGTAAGGGAAAGGCAAGGGAATTATTCCTTGCTTGGACTGACTGACGGGCGCTGACCCCAGGCCTTCCCTGACCGTGAATGCCCAGCATGTCTTCACTGGTTCCAGATGGCCGCCTCTGTCTTCTTGTTGGCTACCAGATGCTCTTGGGAGTGTGGCCTTCTCTGGTGTCCATCTTCATTGTCCTACAATCTCAGCTTTGTCACCGTCCTCCTGATCTGTGTATTGGACTCCATAGAAAAATGAAGTGATTGAATTAAGAGGCTTCATTGGGGCTATTCGTGACATCAGGTTGTGACTATTATGGGGTATCAGAGTGTTCAAAGCAAAGCCAGTTGGAGTTTTAATGCAGTATTGCAGATAGGACAGTGTGATTGCCATGTGCTTTATCATGGTTTATTATAATTTCTGTTATTCCTCACAGCCATCTGGCTAGGTGATATATATAAATTTTATATATATATATACACACATACACACTATATATATATATATATATATTTATTTATATATATATTTTATTCTGGATGTCATGGAGGAGATATAGCATTTTATTCTACTATTTTTCCTGCCTTATTTTATCTGCACGTTTCTTATAGCAGTCGGAGCTCACGGTTTCCAAAATGCCTATTGTCAGAGCTCTGCAGACCTTGTATTTATAATCCCTATAGATTCTTGTGGAATGAATGAATGACTGGAAATAATAGCAGAACTTACTTAATAGGAGTAAATGATCCGTGCCAATCATTTGCTAAAGCTTTTTTATACAGTGTGTCATTTAATCTTCACAAAAACTTTCTTAGGTAACTATGATTGTTCTTATTTTGTAGATGAGGAGCTCAGAGAGGTTGTATAACTTGCCTGAAGTCACACAGCTTTTCAGGGCCCTTGCTGGGATCTCACCATAGATCTTTCTGACTCTAAAGCCTAAAATGTTCCTTATTAGGTCAGGTTATCTCGGTAGAGTCCTTGTTATAATATTTCTGCAATTTCTATACCTTATTATTATATCAGTGGTAGGACATTTTAGGTGTAAATTTCTCTAAGATCTCTTCCTTAGGTGGAGTTCTCATATTTGAATTTTTTTAAATTATAATTTGTAATAAATTATTGCATTTTATTTTTATTTTAGTGCTGAGTTTGATTTTCAGCATTCCTGAAGCTTGTAAATACTTTTAATCGTCTACATTATGCAGTAACTTTTTGGTCTGCATGTTAGTGATTTTTGCCAGGTATCTATTATTTTAATGACTCTGTTATTTTGTTTGCTTTCTGCACCTTAATATCAAATAAATGTCCTCATGTTTTCTGAGCTTAACTTATTTTTAAATTTGAATTTTATATAGGCCATAATCTCATGTATCTAATTTAACTTTTTTTCTTGAGACAGAGTGTCACCTTGGTAGAGTGCTGTGGCATCCTCGCTCATAGCAACCTCAAATTCTTGGGCTTAAGCAATCCTCTTGTCTCAGCCTCCCGAGTAACTGAGACTACAGGTGCCCACTACAGTACCTGGCTATTTTTTAGAGACGAGATCTCACTCTTGCTCAGGCTGGTCTTGAACCTGTGCGTTTAAGCAATCCACCCTCCTCAGCCTCCCACAGTGCTAGGATTACAGGTGTGAGCCACTGCCTCAGCCCCTAACTTAACTTTTTATTGGAATTGATCATATTATTGTTATTTAAGTTAGTATAAAACCAGTGAAAGAACAGTGAGTTGTCGACACTTCAAAAACATTTTAAAAAGTTGGTCCAATCATAGAAAGTACCCGGTTCCATTAGAAATTTGATTTACCATGTAATGATCTTTTGTTAACTATTTTGTTATACTGGCTAAACACTAGTATGTAGTGTGTTGGAGCACTAGTTACTAATCCTACATTATTCAGAAGTTAATTTTCATTGCTAGAGATGTTTCCCATCTCATCAATTCATTGTCTTTCTCTTCTGAGACTCCTCTGCAATCTGGAGCAGTCATTTATTTCATACCTATTAGGGTGCTGCTTCTGGGCACTTCAAAAGGCCAAAGCAGCATGAGTTGTAGTTTCTGACTGTGCTCAGCGTCCTGTTGTCAAGTAGAGGTACACAGAAGGAAAGGTACTGGCCCGATGGTGCAGTCCACGGGGAGCCCCGGAAGTGCTTGCTGCCATGGGGGGGAGCGGTTTCTCTCTCTCTGAGTGTGTGTGCTCACGCTTCCAGGCAAGAGGAATCTTTATTTTGCACTCTGCCGGAGCCAGAGAGGATTGAAGATAACTCTCAATGAAAAACACTTGAGTGATATTGATGACTATAATCAGGAAGAAACCAAAACCTTTTAGAAGAGGAAGTGCCTTTGTGGAGGAATGTGGCTTCCACTGATGGCAGCAGAGATGGCTGGATGGCCCCAGGATATTCTGGGTGGAGCTAGAAATGCAGGCGATGGGTGTGTTGACCGTCTGTGGACCAGTGACCACAGGAAGGCCAGAGGAGGGGAGGTGAGACTGCTTGCAGAGGACCTGGGTATCACATTAAGGAGATGGGGCTTCATTATTAGATCCAGAAATTTGCAAGTTCTTGGGCAGGTGGGGGTGGGGAGTGATTTGCTGAAAATGATGTTATAGGAAGTTGAATCTGTCAGCAAATGGATTGGACTGGGAGAGAGTTGAGGGTAGGGAGCCAAGTTAGGAAACATCAGCTATAGTGAAAGTGCATGATAATCAAACCATTAATCAAGGGAAAGGAAAGTGAGGGAGAGAGGGCTGTGAAGGGGGCATCTTTTGAAGAGTGAGTGTGTGGGAGTGGAAACTGTCATCCTGTGCGCATGGCCCTGGACTTTCCATTGGAGGGGCTTACAATCGGCAGGTGGGTAAACTTCCATTGAGACATTCAGGAGGAAGCCAAATAATAGTGACCAAAGCTTTCTAACAATATGTTGTTCAATGACAGGATGGAAAGTTTCAATTTTGAAAATAAAATGTTTATGATTCAGGGATTCAAGAACACAAGTTTTATAGATTGTCCATAACAAATTGCTGTCCGGTTTGAACATGAGTGTCTCAAAATGGTCAACGCTTTGATTGCACACACATTTCAAAATTTATTCTGAGGTTTACAGTGAGAGAAAGAGACCAGAGAAAACTCTTAGCACAAAAGTAAGTTAGTTGCGGAGGTTGAGACTGCTCTAGCTTTGCTGTTAGTCTTGATGTTGAGGGATATATATATATATATATATATATATAAAATCCCTGTAAAACTTTCTGTTTGTAGGCAATCCATGTGAGATGTTTAAGAAGGTACTCATGGAGTTTACTAGCCTGGCTGGCGAAGGCAGCCACTATGTAGTCTAACCCCGTGGGAGCCAATGGAAAGCAAATGGGGGACTGAAAGAGGGTTTCAGAGTGAGTGAAACTCAGGTTTCAATTTGTCTCCACCTCTTAATACTATGTGGCCTCGGACAAGTTACTTAAACTCTCATTTTCTTCATTTTAAAATGTTGATTTTGATCTCTCTCAAAAGGTTATTGCGAGGTTGGTGATAACATATCAAGCTAGCCGCTTCTAGGACAATTTTTGGCACGTAACAGGGCAACCCGCAAATGGCCAGCTACAGTCATTCTTTTCAGGATACTATAGATTTTCATTTCCCTGCCTATAAAGTGATACTGATCAGTGTTGAAATGGACAGGTGTTTACCCTTATGTTGGGGAGTGAGATGGGGATTAGGAGCAAGAAAGCATGTTGGAAATAGTATCCCCAAGTTCCATTAGTGTGCCTCACCTCTTGGGGGCAAAGCACTCTCTTAAAACTTCAAATGGGACAAACGTTAAGGTGCATCGCACTGCAGTGGTGCATGAACGGACGGTTATGCTCTGTGTAAGAAGCATGCAGAAGTCTCACCATGCCTAGGTTCGGGATGAATCTGAGTGACCTAAGAGACCCCTCTTCGTATCCCCTGAGTTATGAACCAGAATGAACCCTTCTATGAACCTTGCTGGTAGAGATAATTTTTGTAAAGGAATCTGGCCACAGAAAGGGGGTGGTGGTGGGGAAAGGAATGCTCCTTCTTTAAGATTAAAAATGGAAGTGTAATAGACTTAAAAAAAACTGCAAAGGAAAAAATAATTAGTACCGCAAAAGGTAAGTTGGTTGAGACAGCCGTAAGTATTGTTGTTCACAGCGGCTCTCAGGGCTGGCCTCTTCCACTTAGAAATAAGTATTTTCAAACGCAGCAGCATTTGCAGGGATTGCTTTGAAACAGCTGCGTCAGCTTTAGAATGTGTGAAAACGGCTCAAGAATAAACCGCTAAAGGAGGTTTTGGAAATTAAAAGAAAAAAACAAAACAAAATTCAAGGATGTTTGGATGTGCAGGGGTTATTAACAACAGTTTACAAAAACAGAGAGCAGTTGAGCTGGGGGTGCATCTTGCTGCCCCAGCGTCTCCCGTTTACCCTGCTGATGGCTTTGTCGCAGGTTTCCACAGAGCTGCTCATTGTTCCTCTCCCTGTGAGGTGTGGCTTCGAATCCCCTCATCACTGCACTCAACCAGAGAATCTTTATTTTTTTAAGGCCTTGCCCATGCTCAGGGACCTTTCTGCTTTTATGTGGCAGTTTTAATTTGCACAGAAGTGACAGCCCCTGTCCCATGCCTTTTGTCTCACTCGTAGGGTGGCTATGCAGCTCCTTACACACGGGTGCAATTACTAATCTGTTGCCTTCCCCACACCCGGGAACTGTACACATCATTTATCTTTTTTTCATGATGTCCGCCATGCATGCAGGCCTCGTCAGCCCTAGGCTCCCATTCCCAGGTACTGGGAAGGACTGGACGTTTTCTACACGGGAATAAGCATTTCTTTCCAAGAACATTTTCCTCTTGCATCTCTGTCCTGGCTTTTGGTTCCTGCCTCAGAAGGGACGAGTTAGTTCCCCATGCCCTCGACAGTTCCTCTGACCCAACACGGGTGTCTGCTGTGATTGGCTACCAGGAGAGGTGTTTTTAAGTGGACACTTCTAGTTACTTTTATGAGTAACTTGTTAGAATAGTTACTTTTATGAGGTTGATCCTTGAACAAGATGGATTTGAATGACATAGATCCACTTAGGGTGGCCATAGAAAATTCGTGTACAATTTAAAATAGATAACTGTTTTTTTTTTTTTTTTTTGAGACAGAGTCTCATTATGTCACCCTCGGTAGAGTGCAGTGGCATCACAGCTCACAGCAACCTTAGACTCTCGGGCTTAAGCAATTTTCTTGCCTCAGCCTCCGAAGTAGCTGGGACTACAGGTCCCCGCCACAACGCCTGGCTGTATTTTTTTTGTTGCAGTTGACATTGTTGTTTAGCTGGCCCAGGCAGGGTTCGACCCTGCCAGCCTCCGTTTACATGGCCTGCGCTGTAACCACAGTGCTACGAGTGCCGAGCCACAAAATAGAAAACTGTTTTAAAATAGACAACTATTTTAAATTGCACACAAATCGAACCTGTACGTGGATTTTCTTACACTTCTGCTGCCCTGGAGGCAAGACTAACCCCCCTCTTCCTCCTCCTCTTTAGCCTACTCAGCATGAAGATGATAATAACGAAGACCTTTAAGATGATCCACTTGCCCTTAATAAATAGTAATTATATTTTCTCTTCCCTGTAGTTTTCTCATGAACACTTTTCTCTAGTTTACGTAATTGGGAAGACTATGGTACAAAATACATACAACATCCAAAAACATGCAGAAAATGTGTCATTTGGCTGCTTATGTTATCTATAAGATTTCTAGTCTATTAGCTATTAACAGTCGTGTTTTGGGGGAGTCCAATATTATTAATGGATTTCCAACTGTGCCCTTAACCCTTTCCTTGTTCACGGGTCAACTGTGTAACTGTTGGCTTCTCAAATTGTGGCCAGTGACATGAATTATCTTTTAATCTGGATTTTGAAGGCAAAAAAGACATTGAATTAGTCACATTTGAATCATCTTTTTATCCATGAATTGCCGTGGTGATTCTCAGGACTTGGATTAATGTCTATGGTAGAGGCGATTACTCTTTTTGGATCCCATGGATTAAATTCACGGAAAGATTCCCCCTGGAGATGCCTTAGCTGTACTTTGCCGCAAGCTTCTCTTATGTGGAATTCAGTTTCAAGTTCAAATACGTTTTGGCTGATAAATTGACTACACGTGCAGGGACCAAAGAGCGCAATTAAGTGTGACATCAAATAAATGACTCAGTGACAAGATGTATTCCTTTCCGGTCAGCATAATTCAAAAAGTGAGAAAACATGACTTAGCCGGCTGAACTGAAAGGCAGTTTCAGTTACTGGAGGGGAGGAATTGCTTTGTATTTTGAGGTTCGGTAATTGGAGAGTTGTGGCCTCTTCCTGTGTTTGCTGTGAGATGGCTGCAGTTGTTTGCATGGCCGTTGTTTAATTGGACATCTTGCAGGTCCGGTCTAACCTTTCTGCATCATATGAGGTCCTGCCGGGTGAGAAGGGGACGAGAGGGTCATAGGCGGCCGAAGCCTGTCAAACTGTGATTAAACCAATGTGCTTTGATGCGTTAGCGAGCGAATCAGGGTGGCAGTGCCCTAGATTGGGGAGTAGGCATCTTCAGTCATTGATTGCAGTATTTGCCTTCCATTCTTCACCTCTGTCTCAAATTACATGCCCACACCTTTGGTTGTGACTTTGTAGGACCTTCTATTAAAGGAGGCACTGTGGTCCCACTGATATTGCCTGTGGCCATGTGACTCATGACAGCCCGTGGACACGGAGCAGACATAGGGCCGGCAGAGGTCTTGGGTGTGCTTCTGTGGGTTGGCTTCCGTTGCGCTTGCTGTCTACTATGAACAAAGCATGTTCTGGGGAGCTGCTGTCCCGGGGAATGTGGAGACATATGAAGCCGGAGCGAACCCACCCTGAAACCCAGAGATTAAGTAGATGGTAATGCATAAGCCAGAAAAATCAACGTGTGTTCTCATAGGACATTGGCTTTGGGCTAGTTTGCGATGCCACACAATTGTGGAAATAGCTAATTCACGTGCACATTAGAACAAAAATTCCCTGCCCTTGTAAGAATTCCATTTGGGTTAACAAGCTGCTTTTACATGCAGATCCTTGTTCCCGCCCTACCGGGAGGTCTCCCGTCATTCTTATTGTAGTTGTTGTCTTTTGGCTGTGATGCAGTGATTGTCTTTTGCCAGCAAAAACTTCTTGCCCAGAGGTTGCATGAATGTATCCTTTTAAATATTAATATAATTAAATACCTTATTTCATTTTTAAAAATTTGACTTTTTTAAAACTTTATGTAGACTTCTTTGATTGTTTTTAAAAGAAAATTTAAATGACTTTGAAAATTCTGATAAACATAAAATGCCTTGTAGCTGCAAACAACTGATTTTATTGTAGTATTTTTTTTTTTTTTTTGAGACTGAGTCTTACTCTGTCATCCTGGGTAGAGTACCATGGTGTCATAGCTCAAAGCAACCTCCAAGTCCTAGGTTCAAGTGATCCTCTTGCTTCAGCCTCCCAAGTAGCTGGGACTATAGGCACCCGCCACAATGCTTGGCTAGTTTGTTTAGGCAGAAAATTAATTTAGGTAGCTCAGGGAAGGTAGCTCAAAGTGAGAGTAGGAGAGTTAGGTGTTGAGCTGAGCAGCCAGGGACAGGGCTTTTGAAGTGCACAGTAACTGTTTTCAGCAAGGACTCTATTAAATTTGCTGATGTGAGGTCATAGGTCCTATTGCTCGAATGCTCTGCTTGGCCCTAGAACCTCTGCTACTGGGACCTGACCACGTCTGAGCCCAGGAGCCTTTGTCATCACGTTTATCAGAACAAAGATTCCACTTTCAACCTTATGTGTCTAATTGATGCTGCCTTGGTCATGTGCCTATGTCCTTGCTGCAGAGATGGCTTGAGCGAGTGTGTTTATACTTTACCTTTGTGAGAAGCAAGACTTAAGACGTGGAGAATGCACAAAACTTAGGAAGGGTGTTCAGATGATGCTAAACTGTCTTAAGGCATGAAAAAATGTCATATAAATTTATAATATCTATATCATTTATATATATAAATGAGATGGAGTTTTGCTATGTTGCCTAGGCTGGCATCTATTTTAAAACCACACTTTAATTACTATTAATTAGTATAACAATTTTTAAAATGTGAAAATGAGGATAATTTACACCATTCCTTTTTTTAAAAAAATGAGTGTTAGGGCGCTGGCCCCATATACCAAAGGTGGCGGGTTCAAACCTGGCCTCGGCTGAACTGCAAAACAAAAAAATAGTCGGGTGTTGTGGCAGGCGCCTGTAGTCCCAGCTACCTGGGAGGCTGAGGGAAGAGAATCGCCTAAGCCCAGGAGTTGGAGGTTGCTGTGAGCTGTGTGACACCACGGTACTCTACCGAGGGCGATAAAGTGAGACTCTGTCTCTAAAAAAAAAAAAAAAAAAAAGTGTTAATATAATACAAATTTAAAAATCCAATAGAATGTCTGCTTTAAATAAGCATATATTTTTTCAACTGGGCTCCTTCTCCAAAGTATCCCCACAAAAGCAGACATCAAGTAAAATTTTTCCATTTCCATCAAAATCTCCTTGATTTAAATTTCATTTAACCAAAATTCATGATCATAAATTTGACTAACTTGATTTATCAGTTTCATAACATGGCGATGTTTATAACACTAAGTTTTAGAAAATTCCCAAACTTCAGAATCTCCCATTTATAAATAATTCTACTTACTTCACAAACTAGTAGCATTGTTTGATTTCCTTTAGGTCTTGGCAGTCATACATCTGCCTCGAAAACTCTCCTATATAAATTCTTCATTAAGTCAGAGACCCAATTCCCCACTTAGGAAATAGGAATGAAAATATAGAATAGTGCATTTGCTGCAGAGGAAATTGTTCAATGAACCAGTGTGGAAATAACCCGTACCCCCCATACATTTTGTTTATTAAATTATAGCCCTTGTGTCCCTGTAGGGAAAAGCCATCAAGTAGATAGAGTGTGTGTTGGGGATGCTAATAATTTGTTGTGTGGGGCAGTGCTTGATTGACGGATGGCATGTAAAGTAAGAGTGCCCTGCTTGTGGGCTGAGGGGGAGAGGAGATGTAGGTGGGCAGAACTGGGAAAAGACTGAACATTTCAGGTGGGTCGTCAGAAAACCAGAGTGGGGACGAGTGATCTGAAATGGAGGAATCATATACTGTGTGTAGTGAATAGCAGCAAGGATTCTTTAGTGAGATTGTCACAGCGAGGGGTGAGACAGAAAGAAAATCGTCATTCTGCTAGGCTGGGTGAAATGGATTTGGTAAGTAATTTTGATTTATGTGAATGCTTCACATAGCGATAGTACTTCCTCTACTAAGATCTATGGCCTGAAGATGACCCGCCAACGCCTGATCATGTTGGAGATTAGGCTTCCACATATGAATTTTGGGAGGACACAAACCTTCATTCCATAACAGCAAAATATTGTTGCATTTCAAAGTAGGAACTTTTTAACGTTTTGTGTGCTGTGGGCCCCTTTTGGTAGTTTAATGAAGTTTTTTGGCTGCTTTGTAGGAATAAAAGTGTTTTCAGCTGCATTCATTAAAATGGATCAGGTGGAAATAAATTATATTTAAATATAGTTATAAAATATTAAGATGTGGGCTCGGCGCCTGTGGCTCAAGCTGCTAAGGCACCAGTCACATACACCTGAGCTGGCAAGTTTGAATCCAGCCCAGGTCCACCAAACAACAATGACGGCTGCAACCAAAAGCTAGCTGAGCGTTGTGGCGGGCGCCTGTTGTCCCAGCTACTTGGGAGGCAGAGGCAGGAGAATCGCTTGAGCTCAGGAGTTGGAGGTTGCTGTGAGCTGCGATGCCATGGCACTCTACCCAGGGTGGCAGCTTGAGGCTCTGTCTCAAAAAAAAAAAATTGTGAATTTGTAATAAGTAATATGGTACCTTAAGGTGCTAAGTAACAGATATCAAAGTAATGACAAATATGTGTACAAATGCTACTTCAAGATATCTATAACAATTGTAATGTGATATGAAAGTATTGGTGATTTTTATCAATGTTGAGGTTACAGTTCTAATTAAGTTTCATCAGTAGTTGGTAGGAATGCTGAATTTTGTTTTTTTCCCATGTAAATGTATTGATGCCCTGAATTTCACCCAGAGCTGACTCCCCAACCCCCACAGACGTGAGGGTAAGAACCCCTGCTTCCAAGGATTGACCAAATAGTCTTTGAGCAGACGATCCTCCATGGAAGGAGAATCCCTCAGATGCGATGGTTGTATAGGTGGTTCTGTTATAGGTTGATGGGTTTATAATATTCTTCCCGTCTAGAGAGGCCAGCAGTTCCCTCCCTCTCTTCTTCCCATACTTCAAGAATTTATGGCTTCTTTTGGTTCTATGTACATTTCTAAATCCTAAAAAATTTATTGGCACTTTAGCATTACATGTATCAATTTGAAGAAGAATTGACATATTTGTTGAGTTTTAACTGTTTATGTATTCATGAAGACGGTATATCATTTCATTTATTTTGGTTTTCGCAGGCTGCTAATTAAGACTAAAATCCATTTTGAATGATCATCTTTGGGAATCTTTCCTGAAAAAAAACAACAAAAAATCCCACCCCCCTCAAAGTAAAATTGATTAAATATATATATATTTTTGAGGCAGAGTCTTACTTTGTCACCCTTGGTAGAGTGCCATGGCATCATAGCTCACAGCAACCTCAAAGTCCTTGGCTCAAGTGATTCTCTTGCCTCAGCCTCCCAAGTAACTGGGACTACAGGTGTCCGCCACAATGCCCAGCTGTTTTTAGAGACGGGGTCTTGCTGTAGCTCAGGCTGATATTGAACCCGTGAGCTCAGGCAATCTGCCCACCTTGGCCTCCCAGAGTGCTAGGATTACAGGCGTAAGCCGCTGTGCCCAGCCTTGATTAAATGTTTTTTATAATAGTTAATTGAGGAAAGCAGTGGTTTTGAGAAGATTTTTGCTGCCTTGTCATATCCACATCTCTCAAGATCACAGATCTTCTAGGCAAGGCAAATTCTTAAAGCAGTCATGGCTTTGACATTTATTGTAGTTTCATACTGAGAATATTTAGTTATAAAACATCTGAGCAGTTAAAATTTCAATGGACTAATTCATTTATTCATTCAGCAGATATTTATTGAGTCCCTTGTGTGTGCTGGGCACTTCTGTAGCACTGGGTTGCAGCCAAGTGAAGAAAGTGATTCAAGAAGGGTGAGGTCATCCCTGTTAAAATGCTCCTGAGAAGTTGATGACTGAGAATTACCCACTGTGTTTAGCAACATGGAGTTCACCGATGGCTTTGCCGAGTGTGGTTTCCATGGTGTGCTGGGACAAATGTCTGCTTGGAATGTGATCATGGCTGAGTTAACACATTGCTGATTGGTCGCAAGTTACCCGGTAACATGGATAGCGTCTGCGTAAATTTGTGAATCAACCATGTGTTAACATAGCAGCCGTTCCCTGATTCGTTTCTCCCAGGGTCAATTCCCAGTAGTCCCCAATTCAGCCTATTTTATTCTTTCTCCCCTCCTCATCTCTCAGCTGCTTACCATATAGAATCACATTGTGCCTCTAACATCTTAACACATTGACCTGCAATTTTATGCAGAAAGTATTCATGTTACCAGGTCACTCGTGACTGGCCAGCAACGTGTTAAGAAAAAGCAAAGCTCTGAATTTAGACAAGTATTTGAGATATTTTTTATTATAAAGAACACTGGAAAAACAAGGTTCTAGGTGATAATGTATATTTGTATGCTAATGGTAGCAACCCCATAGAGAGAGAAAATTGAATGACGGGGTGGAGAGGGACTAATTTTTGGAGCAAAGTTTTTGACTGGGCAAGGGGAGATAAGACCCAGGGTACAGGAGAGGGATTGGCTTTACCTAGGAGCCAGGATAGCTCATCCTCTTGAGCCAGAGAGAAAGCAGAATATTTGTCCATTTGGGGTGGAAAACTGATAATGCTTTGTTCTGAGTAGTCCCACTTCCACAGTGAAATAAAAAAATTAAAGTTACCGATTGGAAAGGAGTGAGGTTGTAGGCATGGAATGTTGAGGAGCCAGGATGGTGTGGAAGGAGTTTTTCTGCAAAGTCAGAAGATGCTGAGCCAGAGACAAGTTGGGGGGCTGCCAGACAGGGCTGAGGGCTTAGTTGAAATGCCTGTGAATTAAACTTGAGACCAGAGAGTGTGGCTGTGTGTTTTTCTCAACCCCTTTGGGCCTTTCAGATGCAGTGCAGAGTAGGCAGAGGTTAGCTTTTAGCAGAGTTGGGGTTTGTCTAGGAGAGTCCACTGAAGGGGGAGCGAGGAAGACTACCTGAGGGTCAGTGCAAGGAAGGGCCGTACACAGCACTGACCACAGAATCTAAAACCCGCGTGGAGGGCACGAGCGAAGATGTGGAGAGTGGGACCCCAGCTGTAGGTAGAGACTGGCCTGGAAGGCCTGGGCAGCTCAGAGGATGGTTGGAGTTGAAGTGTTAAGAGGAGTGAGTGCAAAACCAAGAGGTGCTGGTCATAGACCGAGAGGCTTGGGAGGGAGCCCAGCTGCTGGGGCCAGTGCTGCAGGCCCTGGGAGTGAGAAGCCACGCCGAGTGGAGGACAGAGCATTTGGGAGAGGCGGCCAGGGGAGGAGGAGCCAGCATGTGGAAAGCATTGCTTAAGTGACGATGGGGTCACTGAGAGGGTACAAGTAGGTGAAGGGATGTGGCTGGCGTAAGACCTGCAGGAGGGGTGTGGTGGGCGTGCAGTCCAGCACCAACCACCCCAGAGAGTGGGGATGATGGAGGACAAAGGCCTGAAAGTACCAGTGGGTGGTAATGGGGACACCGCCCCAGGCTGTTGTCATGTGAGGGGCTGCAAGGGAATTTGTGCTCTTAGGAATAGCCACCTATGGTTGGGTTAGAATGAATCCCACATATGAATGTTTTAGGAAAAAACTGCATGCTACCATGAAGAAGCAAAGATCTTGTGTACGGCTTCACTGATAATGGCCCTGTGGATAGCATATGTACACTTACGGCAGTGTGGTATAACACCTTTCAGGTATACTCGATTTTAACCATTTAATAATCATTGAGTCTAGCCAATGCCTTAGAAATCTAGTATTAGGAATGAATTTTTAAATTGAAATAATGATGCTTTGGACTTGTGAATGTAGGGCTCCAAAGATAGTAGTCAGTAACATCTTTTTTTGGGGAGGGGTGTGCTAACTCTTCTCCACGGCTGAATGAATTAAAGGAAGTTCTTGTAAATATATAACAGATGCTTGTTTTTATTATCCTGCTGCCTCATTTAGTGTTTGGAAAAAGTATGTCTTCACATTGTCAGTCTCCTTGATTTCATTTTAAATCTTCAAGTAACTTTCGGTTAGGGTATATTATAGAAATTAATACTCAGGAGAAAACAAGCTTCTGCAGGGGTGTCCAACCTTTTTTTTTTTCTCTGCGGCACATTGGAGAAAGAGAAGTTGCTTTGAGCCCCATGATAAATATATGAACACTATGAAAGCTGGTTAGCAAGAAGAAAAAAAAGTCCACAGATAAGCAAAAAAAGTCCTCACAAAATCAGCATTCATCCTTCCCCGTACATTGCGGGCTGGACACCCCTGTATCTAAGTCATATTTATCTAAACAGATAAAGTGAAATGATGCAACTTTGGTTCATTGTTGTTTAATTGGTTCTGTTTTATTTCAAGAACCTATAAATTGAGAGTGTATGTTTTTGTGAGAGCACATATTTGTGTTTTGACTTACTGAGATAACCAGGGGGGACCATGGAATTTATTTTTGAAAGGAATTTTAGGTACTGTTGGTTCAAACTTCCTTGGCCATTATTTAGGGCTATTTAAAGCCGTGGCAAGGGCAGCCGTCCTTGAGTGACGATTGGCTGGGCTGATGGTAATACTAGCACCCATTAAGTCACCTCAGTTAGGATCTAACCCAAATGTACTTTGGGAATTTTGAAAGGAGGAGAACAGTTGGTGAATTACTTTTGGCTTAGTTATTTTGCTTAGGTCAATGAGATACGTGACATTCCCATTCCCATTAGCCTCATTTTGAAAGGTGTATTTGTTTTGGAGTAGGCTAATCTGGTTATCATAGCAACCGATCGCTGCTCTGCGTGAGTTCCATAGGTAATGTTATTGTGTGGTTATATTGTTCTCATTTGGAAAAAGCACAGATACACAATGCGTATGTATCGGAGCTTGGCAGGAGGAGACAAGGAATTGCGATGTCCCTTTCTCTGGTGGGTGACTCTCAGCTAGCACTTGTCCTGCTTTGAGGTAGCCTCCTTGCGTCTGTCCCCCTTGAAGATCAGGCTCCGTTCTTCATGTTTGTAATGCCACAGGGTCCAGGATATGTCGGTACCCTTAACCCGGAGGGATGTATATTTAATTTATTTCTTGTTCACACAATTTCTTGGTAGTAATAATGGAAAAAAATCTAAAATCACTTTCTAAGGATCTTAGTCATCAGCATTCCTCCCCCACCCCATCAGTGGTCTTTTTCATATGGGTGCACGCTTTTTAAAAAAGCATAATTTTGGTTATAACTTGTACATATCTTTTTATTCAGGGTCATTATGTGTGATCGTAGCTTGTGGAATGTGTTTGAGCAGCAATATTTTTTAAGTTTATCTTTTTTTCAGCTAAAACAAGAGTTTTGTCCACCCCTTGTGGACATTTCTGACGGACCAAAATGAGTTGAAGGATTCAAGGGGAAATGTGGATGTGGCAGGTGGAGGCCGATATTTTATTAGCAGCTTAGATTTGAGATTTTCTGGAAATGAAGTTAATCCATGTTCTGGTATTTTATGTGGGATAATCTTATTAGAAATGTTCCAGACCCTGATTTCTACAGAAATATTTTCAGCACACATTTTTTTGTGGGGGGAGAAGGAGCCTTCCTTCCTCGACTGCCCCGCCTGTGGGGATGGAGTTGCTGGGATCCCTCTGAGATCGGAATGTGAGGCATTTTCTTTGGAGCATAAAGCCAGGGCTAATTGGTTAAGAAAGACTGCCGCAAAGAGTGCCTAGGAATGAATGGGAGGACATCTTCCAAGGCTGCTTCTAGAATGAGAAGAGTGACCTCAGTTTACACAGGGAATTCCAAAAGTCTCCATACTCGGGAAAAACAGGTATCTTGGCACACGTTCACCAGGGGTGGGAGACAAGACTTCACCTGTGTGTGGAAAGAGTTCGCCCACACTTAGAGAATATATTGCAAATATTTTGCAAAAGTTTGTAATGAACATTTTCTTTTTTTTTTTTTTTGAGACAGAGCCTCAAGCTATCACCCTGAGTAGAGTGCTGTGGCATCACAGCTCACAGCAACCTCCAATTCCTGGGCTCCAGCAAGTCTCCTGCCTCTGCCTCCCAAGTAGCTGGGACTACAGGCGCCCGCCATAATGCCCGGCCATTTTTTGGTTGCAGCCGTCATTGTTGTTTGGCGGGCCCGGGCTGGATTCGAATCCGCCAGCTCAGGTGTACATGGCTGGTGCCTTAGCAGCTTGAGCCACAGGCGCCGAGCCTGTGTACCTGTTTTTAATGTAATCTTTACTTTTTAGAAGTTTGAAGAGTTTTTTTAAACTATATTTTCCATTGGATTTTTGGGTGTTTGCCCGAAAAACTTCATTGCTAAAAAGTGCTTTTTCTTCTCTCTTTATAGGTTTCGATTAGAAGCTAATTATTGGGTGAGCTGTTTAGTGTTTTTACCTTTTGATAAACTGTATGGGTTTATAAAATAGATAAGGTAGGGTCAATTACTTTTTAAGAAAGTAATTGCTGTAAAAAGTTTTAAAATACCAGCTTCCTGGGTCACTTGAAATAGGATTCGATTAACCAAAGTCTCTAACTTATACTCAACTGGTATTTCTTACTGTCTGATAGGTTCAGGCATTTTTCCTTGTGTATACCAAGCACAGCCTCTCATACCAGAGATAAGTGTATATGTCTCATTAGCATGTGGTGGGGCTTTTTAATTGGCCTAGCTAAAATATTAAATATTAATGAGACCAAGTTCTGGATTCTATCCCTGGGCAAACAAATTATTCTGGTTTCTCTTTGCCCTGTATGTAAGTAGACTGTCCTGGTTATCACTGGATACCTGTGAATACCTATGAACAGATATTTTGGGCATAACTATTTTCAATCTGAGAAAAACTAGTAAGTTTATTGCTATGGAGACCTGGAATAGTAAAGGAAGGTGAACTTTTCCTACTGATACAGCTAGCCAAAGGTTAATGAGAAAATCCCCTTTACTTCACTGATAATTTTTGAAAATAATTCTGAAGTATGTATGTAAATCAAAATTAAGCTGGGGTTGCAGTTTAGTTCATACTTTTGTGTTAAAATAGAAACGTGATTTTAATCACCTATTGGTGATCATTGTAAGCTGTTGCAGGGAAAGTGTTCCCACCGTGTTTCATGGTTAATTCTTGATAATTTTATAGACTAATGATAACGTCTTAACATTCTATGAAACCTATGGAGAAGGACCTGCTTTGATTTTCCCACCTCCCAGGGGAGAGACGGGCTTCTCAGGTCTCTTTAAAAGTTTTAAAATAACAGCTCCCAGGAAACACACCAGGGTTTCACGGTGTATTGGGCCCAGCTCCAGGTTTGGAATTCAGATGCCTTCATCAAATTGCTGTTCTTCCCCTGTTTGTGAGTGTGTGTGTGTGTCTGTATCCTGTACCCATCCCTGGATATGAGCTTCCAGCCTTAGCACTTTCTTTCCTTACTGAAACTAGATTATAGGTGAGACAGTCTAGTAAATGGTCTGAGGTCTTCCTGTGATGCATTTTAATACAGCCAGTCCCTGAGTTACAAATACCAGACTTATGTACAACTTGCACTTGTGAACAGAGGCTATTATAGTTAAGTTACAAACTTCGGACTGACCTACAACTTGCACTTATGGACGGAGGCTATTAGAGGTACTGGTAAATGCACCTGTTGCAACTTACATACACATTCAACTTAAGAGCAAACCTCCAGAACCTATTTTGTTCATAACTCGGGGACTGCCTGAATTAAGTTTATTATCGATCTGTTCAAATCCATGTAAAACTTGGCATTCTTCAGAGGTGATTGTTTTGATATCAAGTTGGATCTGCTGTTTTAATGGACATTTTTAAACAAAACTATGGTTGAACAATAAAATATTTTTTAAATGCCTGGAAAAAAAAGATAGTGAGAAAAGATTTTTTTTGGGAGGGAGGAAGGGATAGTGAGAACTTTTAAATACCTACAGTGTGCTAAGTTATTAAAAGGTATTCAAATGGTATAAATGATGATTGTCAGTTTATTTCTATAGTTCTTAGGAATTTTATATAAAAAAGAAAACACTGGGCGATGCCTGTGGCTCAAAGAAGTAGGGTACCGGCCCCATATGCCGGAGGTGGCGGGTTCAAACCCAGCCCCGCCAATAACTGCAAAAAAAAAAATCATCTTTCAATGTTTTGGCAATTATCTTTGCCGAAATTGATAATTTGTATTAGCTGACCACCTCCTTACGTTGTCCTAATTTTCATAGCCTGGACATGCTGCATGTGTGCCCTATGAAAGTTCCTTATGTCCTATCTCTGTATGTTGACCAGTTCATTACAGACCTTTGAGTGGTCAACTTACAGAGATTCTTCTGTAAATTCATGTGAGCACCGATGCCTTACATGAAGCACTCTGGAGAGGAGACTCCCCTGTAAGAATTTGCTAAAAAATATTTAAACAACATTTGGTGATGTTTTCTGAGTTTCTCTAATTACATGCATTCCCACACCATATGCAAATGATTGCTGAGTATCCACTGTTAAAGATTATCTGAACCACTTTTCTGTTAGTGTGAGTAATTGAGCTTTGATCACAAACAGCTGCGTTAGGTTTGAGCCCAGCAGATGAGAGGTGTGATACTGAGCGGAAAGTAATCTGGAAGGCTCTACAGCCTGTTTATATTTTAAAGAATCTAAATGTACAATGTGAATGAGCCTATCAGTTAGGACTCTTTTGGTTGCAAGTGCCAGAAATCTCAGCCCCAGCTGGCATTAGGATTGTTAACTCAGGTGCCTCATGAGTCCAGGATGAAACTGGTGTTAGGGCAAGTCTGCCAAGAGGGACTCAGAGGATGTCACCAGGACTCTTTCTCTCCAGCTCTCAACTCTGTGTCTTCTATGACAACTCCACTTTCAGGCAAGCTTAACCTCATGGTTACAAAGTGGCTGCCACATCTTCAGCCTACATCCTCATAGGTGTCAGTCCAGTGGAAGAGAGTCTCCTGATTGGATTTCATGTTCACAACTGAACAAATCACTGAGATAGGGGAACACAGAACTTTGATTGACCAGTTCCAAGTCATGTTGGTGAGAGTTAGGGGACAGCTGAGTTTTTAAAAGAAAGGGTGCTATTACTTAAAGAAGGGTGAGGGATGCTCAGTCCTGAGGACTGACAAATGCTGACCATAGTACATATGACATTTTTGTTCTCCACCTTGTAGTCCTTGTATAATTTTGTGTTGATTGTGAAATGCAATAGAATTCTTCATAATAGTAGGAAGGAAGTGAGAAAAATAATTTTCCTGTGTTTGTGAAGCCAACGTTAAACCTTCGTTTCTATCTTTATCAGTGCCTGAAGCTGGGCAGACAGTCTGTCTCTCCAACAGGATGTATCCTCATATCATTATGTCTGTTTATCTATGTAGTAAGTCGGTGACTTAAGTCACCTGTGTGTTAAAGTGGCATTTTAAGGAGATGGCTTTGAATGGTTTGTTGGATGAGACTCTGAGACATCCATGGAACATTTTGAGCATAGTTCTTATGAGCTTTGGAAAAATATTAAATTCTTGCCTGTTAGAAGAGAGAAGTCATAAACTTAAGATACGCTGAGTTGATAACATGATTCCAAGAGTATTGATACTTACATAGAAAATAAATCCTGCTGTTGTTAGCAAAAGCAGCAGAAAGAGCCGGGAGCTGGGATAGCAATCCGCCTCTAAGCCTGAAGCTGGTGCTGTTTCTAGAGTTCAGGATGGCATTGGCAGGGAGCAGATCTTTGCCATCACACTGGCCTTGAGGTATGAGAGGGTCTCTGTTCTAGCGGCTCCAAATGACACTGTGGTCACCTGCATCATGTGATATTGATAGCACACAGGTCAGTATATAACTTGGACACACACACTGTGTGCGCGCTGTAGGTGTCTGGGAGCCTGTTTCCCTTTTGTCTTCCTTTTTTTTACTTTTCTTTGAGTGTCTCTTCCACTTTCTCAAGCACTTCCTTCCTTCTCATTTCTTTTCCTGTTCCTCTTTCTTCCCCCTGAGCTTTGTGACCACAAGAGCTGGACCAAGGCCTGGCTTAGCCCTTTTGCTGATGACACACGGATTTAACAGACATTGCCAATCCTCACACCGTACATTACTGTGTATCCTGCAAACAGCTGAAATATTTGCTAGCAAGTTGAATACTTGAAATTGAATCCTCTTAATAAATGCAGCATAGAATGCCTATAGAAACTCTACTGGTGAATTTTGTTTTTAAAGCAATGAGACCCTTTTAAGGAATATATTTGCATATTTAAATTTTAAATTATACTGTGTTATAATATATCTAAATGTAAATCTAAATGTAACATTCGTTTACATTTGCTTAAAACACATCACTATTTACGTTTAGTTTTGTTCCATTAGTCAGAATAATGGGGATCTATGAGATAAGCATTTCATGGTGTGACTTTGGTATATTCATTAAAAGGTCTAAAATGATATGACATGTTTTGTTGAAGTAGTGATGTTATGTTAGATTTCCTTTGAAAATTATATGAAAAAACATAAATATGTCAATCATAAGAAATTTAAGTGTTAGAGACAAGGCTAAGTTTGCTTTGACCACCATTTTCCTCTTCTCTTTCAGTCTCTCAAAGAACCATTTTTGCCATTTGGTATTTTGGTATATATATCCTTTCAAGTTTTTTTTTTTTTTTTTTTTTTTTTTGTAGAGACAGTCTTACTTTATTGTCCTCGGTAGAGTGCCGTGGCGTCACACAGCTCATAGCAACCTCCAACTCCTGGGCTTAAGCGATTCTCTTGCCTCAGCCTCCCAAGTAGCTGGGACTACAGGCGCCCACCACAACGCCCGGCTAGTTTTCTGTTTTGCAGTTCAGCCGAGGCTGGGTTTGAACCCGCCAACTTCGGTATATGGGGCCGGTGATGAACCACAGGTGCCGCCCTTTTTATTTGTTTTTTATTTCAAATTAATATGAGGGTACAAAGTTTTAAGTCACATTGTTCTCACTTCCAGGGTAAAGTTCCATTTGTAGAAGAGCCCCTTACTCAGGGGTGTGTTATACACCCTCGCAAGTTGCACGTTAGGTGAGACCCCGCCTCAGGCCCTCCCTCCTGCCATAGTTCTCCCCTCCCCCTCCCACCTCCCTTTATCCCTGTATTAGACTACATTTGTGTTTTATTGTTCTTATGAGCATGCAATTGTTTACATATTGAATTCCTGTTAGTATGGGAGCACATTGAATATTTATTTTTTTCATTCTTGCAATACTTTACTAAGAAGAATGTATTTCAACTCCATCCAGGTAAATGGAAAAGATATAAAGTCTCCATTTCTTAAAGGGCTGAATAGTATTCCGTGAAAGTTTTTCTTTTCTTTTTTACATTTTTTTTTAAGTGATAGAATAGAGTTTATCGACAGGGAGAAAGATTGATAAGCATGATAAGCAAAAGAGGGTGAACAGGACCCCTGGCAGTAGAAGTGGGGGAACTCAAATGGGAAGCCCTTCCCCTCGGTCTTCAGTCAAGGGGGTTTGTTTATTTTTTTAGACAGAGTCTCTGTTGGTTACCCTGGGTAGAGTGCTGTGATGTTATAGCTCACAGCAATCTCAAACTCGTGGGCTCAAATGACCCCCCTGCCTCAGCCTCCTGAGTACCTGGGACAACCTGAGTACCTACAGACACCTGCCACAACCCCCAGCTATTTTTTAGAGGCGGGGTCTCACTCTTCTGCAGGCTGGTCTTGAACTTGTGAGCTCAAGCAATCCGGCTGCCTTGGCCTCCCAGGGCACTCGGATTACAGGTGAGTCAAGGGGGTTTAAATGCTCCTTTTTCTATCCTGTGGGCGGGGGGTCTTGGGAAAGTGCGTCACAATTGGCCAGAGGTCTGCAGGCAGAAAATCAACCTAAAATAATCTTAAAATTAGCACAGGAATATAGTCTTTGCAGTTTTGGGCTGTTTTTCTTTTACACGTCTGTGCATAAATATACTCATAGAAAATTGAGCCTTATATGTGTATTGTTTTAATAAATAACCCTGAATTTTTTTTTTGTTGTTGTTGCAGTTTGGCTGGGCCTGGGTTTGAACCCACCACCCTCGTTATAAGGGGCTGGCGCCCTAGTCACTGAGCCACAGGCGCCGCCCAATAACGCTAAATTTTAATAAAGGCTTTCATAGTCATCATTCTACAGCTTGCTTTTCCCCCTCAACCTAATAATGTTATAGAGGGCTGTGACGATTAAGCTAGAGAAATGGAATCGATTGAATTTTAACTTATTTATTTAACCTTAATTTATGCATTGCAGTTTTATTTATGCACACCTCCTTGTGCTCTTGTGGGAGGGTTCTGGGGTAGATTTGGAGACGTGGTCCCCTCATTGCTCTCCGGAGTTGCTGTCACTTCTACTTTTGCTGTCACTTGATCAGATCCCTGGACTTCCCCGCAGCTTTCCAGACTTTTGATGGCGTCAAGTATCTCACTATTGTTTGTGTCTTCCTTTCCTTGTTAGTTTTACTGAGAAAAGTCACAAATAAAGTCGACTCACAGATCAAGTAGCCTTGCATGTGAACTTGAACAAGCTGTACGTTCTATGGGTTATTTCTGATGCGTCTTCATTTAGGAAACTAAAAGGATTTGGCATTCCAAGTAGAGTATTTAATCCGGGATGAACCTTTCCTGGGGACTAGGATAAAAGGTCTCAAACCCGGGAAGCGTTGGGAAAGCTGGGATAGTTATGGTTGGATGAACTTGAATTTAATTTAGGGTCTTTCTTTTAGCTGGGGGATTGCCTAGCGGATGACATATATTTTTCATGTTTGTTTCTTTAATTTCTTCTGCACCATTTCCACAAGTGTTAGGAGCCCAGAACATTTAAACTAAGAAAACAGATTTTTTAAAAAGAGGATTTATGTTTCATACCATGTTTTAAGACTTGTCTTTTAATGTGATATATTGCCTCAAAATATTTTATTCTTTTTTGGCAAACACCATTTCTCTTATTTATTCCCAAGCAGATCCTGGAGACGGGCAGGGAGATTTGGCTCGAGTCATAGACAAAACCAGGGATGCATTTAGTATTCCTTATACTACTGAATTAGGAAATGGTAGTTCATAACCTGACAAGGTATTAGGTCAAACCATGGTTGGCAGAGAACTTTCAAAGGCACTGTTCTGATGCTTTTGTTACATTTGCCTTTTAAGTTTAAATGCTAGTTGGAGCGAGCAAACGCTGCCGATTTCACAAGTTTTTTTCACTGCTGGTATGGGGCCTTTTGGTTGATTCAATCTCAGGCAGAAGAATTGGAGTAGCGATTGCATTTGGTGGAATTAGCCTTTTATCTCGCTTGGTGCCTCCTCCTGCTCATTTTGCTGTGGGCTCACGGGCCAGCTTGCCTATCCCCTTCTCTTGCCGTGGGCTCACGGGCCAGCTTGCCCATCCCCTTCTCTTGCAGCCTTGCAGGCCTTTGCGTGAGCTGTTATCAATTTCAGTGGATATGGTTTGTTACCTCTGTTTGTCCTATAACTAGAAATTTGATAAGGTTGTGTGCCTGTCAAATGATTTAGATGTCAGGAGCAGAAGAAGCAAAGCAGTTTTGACAAGTCAAACATTGGTGCACGAAATGGAGCACATGGATAACCTGCCGATAGAAGAAAGCAAAATCTCTTACAGCCTCTCACTCTCTCTCTTTTAACTTTAGGTCAGTACTTTAACCTCTTTAATTTATCCCTCCTTAAGGGAAGGTGACATGGGGACTTCCGGCTTCTATCTAAAGGTCGGTGCAATGGGAGCCTGCCTTTGGAGGGGGGATGCTGGCATTTAGGGAGATTTGACTTTCGGTGTTCTGATAAAGACGTCTGGGTTGGAAACTTTATCGTAAGCTGAGATTAAGGTCTTCAAAGATGAGGTTTATTCATGTCACTATCTGCTGGCTTATGTATATTATGGGAAGCCTAGTATTTTTAGTAAGTAATGCTGCTTTTTTAAGGTATAAGTAAGGGCCTGATGCTTTGCAGCACATTTTTTTTTTTTAAATTTCAAAATGTTGTGGAGGTACAAATGTCTTTGTTACATAGATTGCTTTTGTCGTGCTTGAGTCAGGGCTCCAAGTGTGCCTGTCACCTGAATAGTGTTCATTGGGTTAGTGAATAGTGTTAGGTAGGTTTTTGCGCCTCCCTCGCCCCCCTGCATGATTTCCGATGACTTACTTCCCTCTGTGCACTCGTGCACCCCTCTGTTAGTTCCAGTTTATTAGACAGTCCATGTGCTGTTTGTTTTTCCATTCTTTAGAACCTTCACTTAAGATAATGGCTCCACTTCCGTCCAAACAGTTGTAAAAGGTATTCATTCAACCTTTTTAATGGCTGAGTAGTACTCTGTACTGTGTACGTACCATTTCATTAATCTACTCGTGAATCGATGGGCAGTTGGGTGGATTCAACATCTTTGCAATTGTGAATCGTATAGCATGTTTTTTGTCCTCACGGTTTTGCAGACCAGGCAGGGATTTGATGAGAATGGCTCATTGCATAAAGGGGGCAGTGGGAACTCTGATTAATTACATTTAGTTTCTTAGACCCCTTTTTTTCTTTTTGGTTTTTTCTTGATTGATTAAATAACACCTCTGAGCTTTCCCAGTATCTAATTCTCTTTACAGCCCACATATAGCCCTACATGAATATATGTATAGATTGTCTTCGGGAACTTCCTCAGCAGACAGCGCCTTATTTTGCTATTGTTGAGTTGGGCAGTAGTTACTACAAGGAAGGGTCTCACGGCCAAGAGGTGCTGCCGAAGCTGGAATTAGACTTCTCGTCTCTTGCCACTTGTTTTGTGAAGTTATTTGAGGACTGTAGGTATTCAAGTGTAACTCATCTTGACATGGGTTTCATTATACTCTGAAAGCACAATTCAAAGAAATAACACATTTATATTCAGGGTAGTTTTGTTTGAGTTTATTTAAAGAAACGAAACACACACAATCCCTATAATAGCTCTTGCTACTGATGTATTGATGGTGCTGACAAAGAGAAAACTCAGACCAGATGGTTTCCAAACAGTGGAACCACCTGGCTCTCTGGCAATGCCAACATATCCCTATTTCTCAAATAGCTGTACTCTCATGAACTGTGAAATGTATTCACATATATATTCATAAATATATTCATGGGCTTAGGCAGAGCAACATTCCAAAATTGGGATTATTAAGAGGATGAATTGAAGTACTTAAGTGTGTCAACTGCAAACTGGCCCCCTTTTCCTACTTCCTGTACCTTTGGGGTCCCGGTTTATATATTCCTTTCTTCTTTCCCTTTGTAACTATAAAACCCAGTTCATTTTTATTTCCACATTACAAAGAAGAAAAATATGATTGCTTCTTGAGATGCTTGTTGAAGAGGAAAAAGAAAGGTCCTACACGTCTGTGGGAAAAGGAGTCAGAAATCGACTTAGTTGGGTCCTGATAGCGTGACCAAGGTGACCAGCTGGGTTTGCAAGAGAAGAATATAATTGTGCCTGTCATACTGTGAAATCATACTGAATCATAAAATTGCATGGAAATACAATCGAGATAATATATTAACTAATGTGCAGTCTTATGCAGTAGTTTTTCTGATTATGAGGTTAACAGTTAAACTTTGGAATTTTCTTGAATTATTTCATATCTCATTTTTTCTGTTGAATATCAGCATTAATTTAAAAGTAGAGCTATTGTGTTAGGCTACAGATTGTTCTAAATGGGTGCTTTTTTATTTCTTTCTTTTCTTTTTTTTCTTTTTTTTTTTTTTTTAAGTTTTTTGAGACAGAGTCTCACTCTGTTGCCCAGACTAGAGGGCCATGATGTCTTAGGTCACAGCAACTCAAACTTCTCGGTTCAAGTAATCCTCTTGCCTTAGCCTCCTGAGTAGCTTGGGACTACAGGCGCCTGCCACAACTCCTAGTCAATTTTTTTATTTTTAGTAGAGACTGGGGTCTCGCTCTTACTCAAGCTGGTCTCGAACTCCTGAGCAAAAGCAATCCTCCTGCCTCTGCCTCCCAGAGTGTAAGTTGGTGCTTTAAGCCTGAAGTTATCTTACAGTTTCATTTTGAAGTAATTACCTTAGTGATTTACTCATTTAATGCACACCTTCTGAACATCTGATTGGTAGTGTACCCACCATCAAAGATCCAATACTGGCTAATGTATTCAACAAGTAAGAATAGTTTTAAAAAAATGTAACACCTTATTGATTTTGTTGTTTAAAATCTAGTATGTTCAGAGAAGTAATTGTGTATTTTCATTAAAATGACATGTCAATCTAAGTGACAGTCTTCGAAGGTCACAAAATGTTTGAATTACCATCTTATAATGTGATGGGGTGAACAGGACAAGACTTCAGGAACAGCAGATCTGAGTTTGAATCTTGATTGTACAGTTTACCAGTTGGCCATGCTAGCCTTGAGTTGTACCCATTAAACCACTGAGTCTTAGTTTTATGTTGTTGGTTAAGATTCTTGGCTGTAAGGGACAGGAAATGCAGCAACACTCATTAACTCAAAGTCACAGCTTATTTTGCAGGTATTGGGGTGCAAAATTCAAGGATAGATATATGCCTGCTTGGGCCTCAGGAACAGTGGGAATCTGGATTCAAATGCCACTGGGCCAGGACTCAATTTTTTTGGCAGACCAGTCACATCTGTCTCTCTGGGTCTGGTGGTGGCAAGCTTGGCTGTTGAAAATCTCAAAGTTTTAATATCTTAAGAGTTTTAAAACTTTAGGAAAAGGGAAAGACTCATTCTACCATTTGGATCCCAATTTTCAAATCCCCCGGACATCTTGCCTTGGACTAATTGAGGGCAAATGAGGGAGAAGCCGCAGTGATCAAAGGAGGAGGTCAAATAAGAAAATGGTGCCTCTAGAGCAGTGGTTCTCAACCTGTGGGTTGCAATCCCCTTGTAATAATGAAAATACATTGCGACATTAGGAAGATTGAGAACCACTGCTGTAGAGAAAGCCCAAATGGAAGGAAAGAGGGAGGCACTGTTACTAGAAGAAGGGAGGTTTAGGATAGGCCACATAATAGATTTCTGCTGCATTTCTATGTAAAAAATGTTAACACAACTCTTCTAGAAAGTGATCGTGAAGATTAAGCAAAATAGTCCATCAAGCGCCCAGAACAATGTCTGATACCGTGTAGGTCTTCAATAAATCATAGCTGCTATTACATAGCGGGGAGGCAGCGTTCCAGCGTTTCTTAAAACTGACACTGTAATTAATGTGAAACTCTCACTGTGAGCTAAGAAGCTATAATTCTTCATGTAATTCTTCAGCACCTTTAATATATTTATTTTTAATAGTTTCTTCCCAGTGGAAGACTTGAATTGATAATTTATTCCTAGTTGGAACACAGATTTTTTTTTCATAACCTGTAAAAGTTTTCAGGAGATTTATATCTTAAATTGAAATTCTGTATTAAGGAAGTAATCTTTAACATTTTTTCATTAAAATGACTTGTAGGAATCCATGGAGTTTTCCGTGTGCCAATAGCTATTAATCACAGGTGCTATCTTAGTGTGCTTTGTGTACATATGAAGTATAATTTGTACACATTTAGTTTTATTTGGCATTCTTTGTCTCTTTAGCTGGGTTACTTTTTTTTTTTTCCCTCATTTTTTTCAAACTGGAAGAAGTATTTTTAAAACTGGAAGAAGTATGTTTTGTTATGGAAAAGCAGCCGGTGTTTGCCCGATGGGAATGCCATTGCAAGGGTAGGAGGGTTGTTAGGAATTTTAATGGCATTATCAATCTATTAGGGAGAGGCCTCTGTAGGTGAATCGAGAAATCGTCTGTCCCTTTTATCAGCTGTGATACTTTGAGATTAAAGACAGGTGATTTTCACTTTTAGTCTATTTTGTGTTAGTTCAGCTCTGTTTGTCGATATGTACTTGATTCTTGGTTTATCCTGATTTTTTTTGCACTGTAGTTGGGATGTAGCTTTTCCTTTCTGAATTACTAATTTCCAAATTAGTTATTTCCTAACTGAAAATTGCCCATTTCCTAATACTTTATAATTCAGACTGTGCACGCAGGAATGTTCCTGATTGCGATTTCTTATTCTCTCCTTAATTTTTAACTTTGCCTGGTACCTTCTGGTCCAAAACAATTTCCAGAATATCCTATTCCATGTGTGAATTGAACTATTTATATTTAAAAAGCATAATCATGTAATTAGATGATACTATCTATACAAGATTAATAGTTAAGAGGACATGTATCCAGAAATCACAATTCATAGATTATCTGGGTTATTAAATGCCATTTGTAAAATTCTTGATGAAAATATGAGTTATATATATGTGTGTGTATATATATAAATGTAACCCAATAATATATATGACCCAATTTTCTTTATCAATGTAGATATGATTTTTTTGCCTTGAGTATTTTTATCCTTATTTCCCTCCTAACCCGATTTTTACTGATAGACAATTAAAATAATTGTTGTCTTCAGATGAAATATCTGAAAACACATTTAATTTTTTTAATTAGTATATTTAAATTTTATTTTATTTTATTTTTATTAATAACTCAACTATAGCACAAGAATATGGGGAAATGGGCAGGGGAGGGGAGGGGAGGGGGAGGTTGGGGTGGAGGGATGTTAATTGGTGAGGCCACACCTATGGTGCATCTTAGAAGGGTACAAGCAAAACTTACTAAATACAGAATAGAAATGTCTTCATACTGTAACAAAGAAAATGCCATGAAAGCTATGTTAAACAGTTTGATGAAAACATTTCAGAATGTATATGAAACCAGCACATTGTACCCCTTGAAAACACATTTTAAGTAAAGCATAAGGTGTGTTAAACTTCGCTTTCGGTGATTATTCTTGTCTCCTTTGTGGCTCCACAGGATCCTTTGCAGACAACACATTCGCTAACATTTTAAGTTATGCAAATCTTCTGACATCCTCTATTAAGGAATATTCAGTTGGTCTCACTTTCGTTTCTGCTTATCTCCAGGGTGTTGTTTATATCTTACTTGTATTCGGTTTGATATTTTTTGCTTTGGCATATCTTTCATCGTCAGAGGAATTGAAAGATAACGTCTAGGGGCAGTGTCAGAGAGGCTGGCAGTGTCAGAGACTGCTGCCTCCTATCAGCTCTGTGACTTCCCCAAATTTCCTTCGTCTGTAAACGAGGCCTTCAAATCCATACCTGCTAGGATAGATCTGGAGATGACACATGGAAAGAACATTGTACGTGTTGCTTTTCTATTTGGATCCCCAAGGGACCCAAGGACCTCCCAAACCATGCAGATGGCACATTGGGCATGTGGTAAGATTTTTAGTTGCAATGAGGGAAGTGAGTACACACGAGGCTGTGGCCACGGGAGTGCTGACCACCTGGGACATCACCCGCTGGGCTTCCCAGCCTGGCTCTGCTCACATAATGTGTACAGCATTTAGGCCAGTGCCTGCAGCCTTGTAGGCATGTACTAGAAGCATTAGTGTTACCATCTCATTTAATTCTAAGTACTGTGAGAATTACAATTATGTTTATTTTATACATAAAATACTTCTTACCCTTCTGCCCCTCAGGAGAAAACTGAGGCTCAGAGAGCTTAAGTAACTTGCCTAAGGTCACACAGCTTCGTAAAATGACAAGTTTGTCCAATTCCTGAGCCTGCCTTGTTAACCACTAAACGACACTTGAGTGTCTTAGGGGAGATATTTAATTATCCTAGCTGATTGAGAAACTAATTAAAATGTAACTTAATTTTGTACCCTCAAATTAACCTGAAACAACAAAAATAAATAAAAGAAAAAAAAAAGAAAATGTAACTTAGTATATATTTAGAGTAAAATCTACATTTTACTTCCTTTTAAGTAAAGGAACCCTAAATCTGATAAAGTTGGATTGTTAATATACAGGGAAAATTGACCAATCTGTAAATATCCTCAAGAACCTCTGTGAGTGTAGTGAAAGGCTAATTTAAAGCTTAGCAGTCTATGAAAATTATTTTTAATGCTTTTTAATTATGTTTGAGAAGGTAATTACAATTTTGATTTGATTTAATTAACCATAGACTCACAAATTATGAGATTAATTTATAAAAAGTCAAATTTACTTTTGAGCTCATTGCTTTGACTTAACATTTGTTAGATTTACCCTCACCTTAAAACAAAACCAGAAAAAGCGCTCCTAATCAGATTTTTCCCTTGGAACATTAATTCCCATCCAGCCTTGTGAGATTAACCAATTTTCTGCATTTTAGACCTTAGAAATACAAAACTAGATAATAATCAATCACAAAATAGTTATTAAGCTTCTGAGCACCAAGCAAAATGTACTGAGAGAGAAAAAGAAATGCCTGGTCCACATTCTCTGTATGTTAAAATCTACTGAACTGTACTCAAGATGGTCTATAATTGAACACTGACCTTTACAGACCGAACTAAATTTTGCATATAGTTTTAAAATACAGTGACCCTCACCATGTCCCCTCGAAGAAAATGTGAAGTGTCCATCGCATCATGAAAGGGACTGAAATTGGTCCTGGATTTCCTTGTCTCAGAAAGGAGTGAAATGAAGGGCAACCTAACATGAATATACAACAGATGTGCCTGTGGATTTTAGGTTTTGATCGCCATATTTTGACAAGCTGCTCTAAGGCTAAATAGTGTTCTCTTTCTTCTTACACTTCTGCCCTTGGATACTTGAGTTCATGCCGCGAGCCTGCTTGGCCTTCTACTGTTGCTCCGCAGTCCACACTTGGAGTCCCCTTTGCACTCTCCTGATTTCTATTTTTCTTGCCTTTTGGCTTCAAGTTTGTGTTTGCTGATGTCATTAAACAGCTTCGTTAAGATGAAGAAACTCAAAGCGACTGATTTGACTTCCTGCAAATGGGTGTCCCCTAGCCAGCTCCCTTGCCCTTTATGAAAAATCCGAGTCTTAGCCTTTCCTTTGCTGAAAATATCAATGGAATTGTTGGTTACCATGTTCTTTTCCTAGTTTCCCACTCTTGTTTTTTTTAACCTCTGAGTACCTCAGCTTCGGCATCTGGGACTTTAAAACTGTGTCCCTGCTTTCCTGGAAAGTGTTTTCCTTATGAAGTATTTTTGATGAATACAGAAGAATGTGTATGGTGCATGGGCAAATTTTATAGCGTGGTAATGAATAGATCACACATGAATCCACCAGCCATGGGAGGAAGTAGAACATCAGCAGGACCAGGGAAGCACATCCTTCCACGAGCAGATCTCATCACATCTCCCCTGAATGTTGTATCAAGCCCCCTTCCTGCCATACTTTCCCCACAAATAGATGCATTTTTCCTTCCTTCCCTCCCTCCTACGTAATGGTTCTGAGATTCATGCACATGGATCCATTTTCGCTCCTGGGTAATGTTCCATGGTATGAATACACAACAGTTCATTCTTTCTCCTGTAGAGGCATATTTAGATTGTTTCCAATTTTTGTTGAAAACAGAAACATTGTTACTATGAACACGGTTTTCTAGGTTCCCAGACACTCACAGGTGAGGGTTTGTTTGGAGACAGGTGTGATGGTGTGTTGAGTTGGTAGGCTGGAGGATGTGCTTTTGGACTTCCCTGCTAAATATTACTTAATCTTTAGCTTTTTGTTGAACAATTTACCAGTCTCTGGGTCTAATGGGCTGTCATTGTCGGAGACGGCTTTCTGCCTGACAATGGCCTTTCTCTTTCCGAGTGTCCACTGCCTTCATTCATTGATATTGTTGTAATAGTAATAAGATATTACTGCTGGCATTTTGGGGAGAGAGCATATATCTCAGTGTTCGTGAACAATTTAGTTTGCAGCCCTGCTCATCGGTTTGCTTTTCAAAGGTCTTCCTTTACGCTTACTGTGAGCCAAGCTGTCCTTCCACACGAACCTGTGAGTGTGCCTTGCTCGTGACTTCCAACAGACTGTTCCTGATCAGTGGGTACTTTCGCAGAAATGAGCACACTTAGGCAGCAAACGTAATTTTGAAATTTAGTGAGAAGAATGTTGTCATATTCTTGCTTGGTGTTTTCGCATGTTATTTCTTTTAACCCTGCAAACATTCATTTGTGGTGTAGCTTACCGCATTTTTGTTTGTTTGTTTCATTTTTATAATGGAGGATCAAGAGTGTGAGAGAAATTGAATGAATTAAGAACACATAAAAAAATCAGGGTTTAAATTCAGGCCTTTTGTTGCTTGCTTTAGGGTTCTAATCTGCGGTACAGAAAGATACATGTATATGGACATACACATATGTAGATATGTGTGTACGCATTTACACACACTTACATACAGAAACACACGCCTACACGCAGTGTCAGCACATGTACACGTATGCATAATGTCCAAATTATGCAGCTTTCAATATTTGAAAGCCCTTTAACGTTACCTTTGCAGACAAATACGGTAAATCGAATTTGTTTATTGTATGAATTTCTTACATTGACTTTAAGAGTATATTTTTGAAGTGCTATTTTCAGTGTTGGGGGGATAAGACTGTAGGGAAATAGACTGCAGTAACTCAGTTACTCAGAATTCAACCTAACTCTGAGTTCAGGTTGGCCTTTTAATTTTATTCTCTCCTCTTTTGTACTGCCACCCATTCTGACCAAGAGTACCCAGCTCACCTGCCACAGGGCTCTGAGGTTGGGCCGGAGAACTGTCACTGTCGTCTGTGGTCCTGGGAAGGCTTTCCTTTAGTAGTGAACTGGGAAGGAGGAGGACCTTGCCTGGCCTTTCCTGGATTCCCTGTTTCTATCCTGCCAAGGCCCTGGGGCTTGGCCTGGATGACAGCCAGACAGAGCCAGACAGAGCAAGTCAGGGCATGCCACTTCTCTGCTCGTCGTCTTCCAGGGGCTTTGGGCCTCACAGGGAGGAGACATGCTCAGGTTGGAGGCCCTGTGGACACTCCTTGCCCCTCTTCTTCTTCCCTCTCCCTCTTTCTCTTTGTTCCCCCTCATCCTCTTCCTCTCTCCTCCCCCTCTTCCTTTCTCCCCCCTCTTCCTCTTCCCCTCTCTCTCCCCTCTTCCTACTCCCCCTCTTACCCTTCTCCTTCCTCTCTCTTCTTCCTCTTCCTTTCTCCCCCCTCTTCCTCTCCCCCCTCTTACCCTTCTCCTTCCTCACTCTTCCTCTGTCCTCCCCCTCTTGTTGTCCACGCACCCTGGCTGTCATCGTTCTTCCCACTGGGCTTCAGAATGTCACTCTGTCTGGCCCTCTGCTGGAACACTCGCTCTGAACATGTCTGTGGCTCCCTCTCTCCCCTCCTGAACACATCACCTTCTCCCTGGGGACTTCCCTGGCCACCCTGTCTAAAAGGGCAGCATTCCCGACATTTCACACCTTTTGCTTTGTCTTTTTTTTCTTTTTGAGAGAGAGACTCAAGTTGTCCCCCTAAGTAGGGTGCCATGGTGTCATCTTAGCTCACAGAAACCTCCTGGTCTTGCTTTTGCTCACGTTGGTCACGAACTCATGAGCTCAAGCAATCTACCCGCCTTGGCCTCCCAGAGTGTTGGGATTACAGGTGTGAGCCACCACGCCTGGCATTTGCTTTATCTTAATGCTGTCCAGTAAGGTGCCACTTATTTGACTCATACAAACAAGCGCTGTGTCTTTTCCGTCTCCCAAACTGTACTCCATGGAAGCTCCGTGAGGGCTGGGATCTTTGTTTGCTTTGCTACATTCTTCCCATGCTTGGAACAGCTCTTGAAATTAAATATTTGCTCATTAAATATTTGCTGACCGAGCACATGATTGTCCCCTACAGCATTTTTTTTTTTTCTGCTGCTTCTATAAACTATTAAACCTTGTATCACTAAAATAGGGGGCATCAGAGCATAGAAGTCAAGCAGGAGAAATTCACATGGTCGTATTTCCTGGGAACCTTGCTGTACTTGTGTCTGCATTTCATACACACTGAGCATTGGTTGTGTGCATCAGAAAGAGATTGTTTTTTTTTTTTTTTTTTTTTTTGAGACAGAGCCTCAAGCTGTCACTCTGGATAGAGTGCTGTGGCATCATAGCTCACAGCAACCTCCAATTCCTGGGCTCAAGCTAATCTCCTGCCTCTGCTTCCCAAGTAGCTGGGACTACAGGCGCCCGCCACAATGCCCGGCCATTTTTTTTTTGGTTGCAGCCACCATTGTTGTTTGGTGGGCCCGGGCTGGATTCGAACCCGCCAGCTCAGGTGTACATGGCTGGCGCCTTAGCCCGTTGAGCCACAGGCGCCGAGCCCAGAAAGAGATTTATTAGCTTGCGTAACTGACAAGCTTGGTGTGGCTGGCTTTACAAAGATTAAGATTCAGGTGTTCAAATGATATTGGAAGAACTCTGTCTTTTTTTTTTTCTTTGAGAGTGAGTCTTACTTTGTTGCCCAGGCTAGAGTGCCAAGGCATCAGCAACCTCCAGCTTCTGGGTTTAAGCAGTCCTCCTGCTTCAGCCTCCTGGGCAGCTGGGACTACAGGCACCTGCTGCAACGCTGAGCTCATTTTTTCTATTTTTAGTAGAGACGGGGTCTTGCTCTTGCTCAGGCTGCTCTTGAACTCTTGAACTCAAGGGATCCTCACACCTCAGCCTCCCAGAATGTTAGGGAGGCCCCCACTCTGTCGGCCAGGACTCTATCTTGATCCCTAACTTTGCCTGTCTCTGTGTGCCTTCTTTGTTATTGTGGGTGACCAGATGGCAGTCAGAAGCGTCACTTTTATAGCCAACTATACTAGGCAGCCAGTGGCAAAGGGCACTACTTCCCCAAGTGTTCCTTGCAGAGTCTCAGAGCGGAGGCTCCTGGATGCATGCTGGATTATGTGCTTCTCCCAAGACCGATTACTGGGTCTGTGCACATAGTAGGTGCTCATTGTACATTTCCTGAATGAGCAAGTATTTGCAGGTTGTTCTAGTGTTGCTGGATGAGGTCTCTTGAGGGCTGAGGGACCTGTGAAATTGGAGAGAGGAATCCTCCTAACTCTTCTGTCCTCTGATCTCTTTTTATATTGCGTGTGTCTCAGAATCAGACTGTAATGACTGATGAATCATTGGATACAATGTTTAAGATTAGACCTATGTGGATAGGATAGAAGTGAGTGGGCGTAGGGAAAAAAGAGGGTGCTGACAGATGGCTCCTGGTAGTAAAGAAATACTTTGAGCTGGTGCTGGGAGGGTAAGAGGCTTGGTGGTGTATCTTTCCATTAAAAACGCATACGCGTCTTCTAAAACACTGCATGCCATGTAGGGAGACGATGATACGCTTTCCTAACTACTCACATCCCAGGCAAAACAAAGTCACGTGGTTCTTATGTGTCTGGAGGAAAGGATTGGTGAACAGTCATTAGCTCAAAACCTATGAATCTAGAATTTAATGGTTTTTCTTTTCACTTGTTGCTTTGGAAACTACTTAAAACAAACAATCAAAACAGTAACAAAAATAATGTGTCATTATGCCTTCCCTAAAGCTGGTGTCAGAACTTGGCTTGCTAACTTCTCTTCTGATATTTTTGTGCCTGTTACAATCTAGTCTTTTTTTTTTTTTTTTTTTTTTTTTACTTTGTTATGCTACTCCGTGCCCTAATGCTTACCACCAGCGAAGCTGAATGGCTTCTCTGCTTGGTTAAGCATAAAACACTGAGAATGTCTATCTTCATACACGCTGGGACACTGAGGGTTAGAAGGGCTCATCTCACTCAGCATTTTCTGTGGAAGAAAAATATTGCAATTTCTTAGACCTTTTACTTAGGGGACTAGTTAAGGGAAAGGGTTGAGCACTTTGAGAAATTTAATAGAAAATATGGGGAGAAAATGAGATATTCTTGAGTGAAAAGTGATGAGCGTTACCTCGATCTATTTGTTATCATCAGAGACGTTTCTTTTTTTTATTTTTTTTCCTTTCACGTTCTTCTGATGAAAGAAACATTTTTCCAGTAGCCTCATCGGTAGTGATGCTTGAGAGGGTTGAGTATTTAAATACAGATGGGACTCAACAAAAATGGCCCTTCCATGCTCAACTAAGCAGAGTTTTCAAACTTTTATGAAAATGACACAGTCGTGTTTTTGTAAGCTCCCTAAATTAGTTCAATTAATTCTAATTATTAATTCGAGTGTCAATTGGAGGCGTGCTATTTTGAATATGAAATGGGGATTCTACGCGTTCTAAATATATCTCCACATTTCTTGATGTTTAGGCTTCAAAAAAGGAGACCAGTCAAAAGTGATGTCGCCATGTCATTAACAAGCAGAATATTTAACTGGTATGACAGTTACTGTCATGCTAATAACAGGAGCTAGGACTCAAGCTGGTTAAGTATGAGTTGTTCCGGTCCCTTGAGAAGCAGTAAAATTGAGCTCCATTGAGCCGTAATTAGAGAAAGAAGAATATTTGAAAACTGAAAAAAAAAAAAAAAAAAATCTCAGGTACTTTACAGAGTATGCCAAGGGAGTACGTGAGAAGCTTTGTAGCCTCTAGGTGTGGTCTTTCTTATAAACATTTTCATAAGCATTTATACACTTGCCATTTGGCAACAGGAGATCGTGTCATCGTGTCCAGATGTTCTGGCTTCTCAGATAGAATGAAAACTTCTTGGAGAGGGTTGACTTCTGATTTTGTCTTCCTCCTCTGTCAGGCAGTTTAGGATCAAAATGTTGCCTTCTCCTTGAAGACAAGGGCATAGCAAGAGCAGATTTAGCTTTCTTTTCCTACGTTTTTTTTTTCCTTTAGTAGTAGCAATGCTATTAACGATGATGATAATCATAACTGTTATAGAATACTCATTTGTTCTTAGCAGCCAGGTCAGTGCATCAAACCATTTCATCCTGTCCTTACAATCTATTAAGTAGTTATTATTGTGGTTATTGCCAGAGGAGACCAGTGAGGCACAGAGTGGTTCAGTAACTTGCCTAAGGTCATACACGTAGTCAGTGGGTCGCAGGGACACAAGCCAGGCAGCCTGGCCGTGCCTTCTGGCTCTTACTCCACTCCTGCGAAGGGTGTGTTTGTGGACACTGCTTCCAATTCAGCAGCTGCACTGGCCCTGTTCACCCTGGGTGGGGTTTGTGATTCCTCTATTAACTTTTATTATTATTTTTTCTTTTTCTTCTTATTCTCTTTTGCTTTCTTTCTCTTTTCTTGTCAGGTCAAGTACAAAAGAGATTTTGAAGAAAGCAAAGGGAGGGGCTTCAGCATCGTCACGGACACCCCTGAGCTGCAGAGACTGAAGAGGACTCAGGAGCAAATCAGTAACGTAGGTGCTCATTGATTGCGTAGCATGGGCGCCCCGACTGGTGTTTCTGGATGAGAGAGTGAGACCGGGCGACTGGGACGTGTGCGAGTGTGTGTGTGTGTGTGTTGCTGTGCTTTGCGAGGTATTCAGTGTGCTAAGAAGATACGCCAACTTCATCTGGTTAATCCCTTCCTTACAGTTTTGTCACAGTTATCTATAGCCTTTTTTTTTTTTAAATAATTTTATTAGTTACCTATAGCCTTTTGCTTAGCTATTCTAATACAGTATCATCTTATTCCATTTCGTGTAGTTCTCAGCTTTTGAACTTTTCAGAAGTAGGACTTTTGTGATTAAATTTAAAAACTTGGTTTATTTTTCTGCTATGGATACACAGACGATGTATACGTGTAAAGCTAGGAATCTTCAAAAATTTCATATTTGCTCATTATGTGTGTATAAGGTTTCATACTTTAGGTTATTTGCTGAACTTACATGTTACATCTTGCCTTTATAAACATTACATACGGAGTTGCTTGGAACTTGAAAGCTACATCTTGTTCATTTTACATTTTCCTTGAAAGAAGAAAGTGGAGACTACCAGAAGTTAGAACCTACCGGGGACTGGGAACTGTTAATTCAGTCCTTCTTAACGGCGGATAAACAGCTCTTTTTAATTTTTGTAATTCATGCCTGTGACTACTGTTGTTCCAAAGTAGTCTATGAAGTGTGTTAATAGACATTTTTTTCCACACGTAAAAATTAGGTCAATGTTAGGCATCCTAGAGCAATTAGGAATTAAAATCAACAATGGTGGTAGGTGATGTGAAAGTACGAAAAAGCGTGCAGAACTCCTACCATCTTTCATGAGAATTGTTTCGCCTGTCACTTGTAGAGTCACCAAACTGTGTATATCTAGGTGTTTTAACTGATGGAGCCTTCATTTCCAGGAAATATTTAATTAGCAGATTGTTTTAAACTCCCAGGTATACGCCATCACATAACATGTATGTATTCGTGTGTTTATATTCACAGAGATACACAAACAATTTGCAGATACAATTATGTAATTTGAGAAAATCTTTCTTTGTGAAATGTTCAGAAAAAGGATTATTTGATGTTTAAAAAATTTATTTAGGAAGTGGGAGAAATACATGTCATTTTTCTTGCCATATTCCCTAAGGCTTATCCATTTTCTTTTCTTATTTAAATGGACATTTTATATTAGTGCGAACTTATTTTTCTTTGAAGTAAAAGGGTTGAATTTTAAGGATTCACGACATTTGTCCCTTAGTTACCCCCTCCCAACAATCCATCATTCATGAATATTGGACATTCCTTCCTTCATTGTTCTTCATCTTTATTTTTAACTTAAATCAAAAACCTGTTTTTCTAAAAAATGAAAATCAGATATTCTATCTCCCAGGCAGTTACATTCAGTGGTATTTCTCTTGTTGGGTTATTTTGGGGACATGTTGTTTACAAAAATAAAAATAATGCTGCAAAAACCAGTCATACCCTAAATCTTCGACTATTATAGAATTTTATTTCAAAAAGAACTAAACATTTCTGCTTAAGACATTCACGCGGCAGCTAACATGAGGATTGCAGTCAATTCAAAGGTAAGCCTTTTAATTTATTTTCAAATTAAGTCAATATTCATATTTAATTAGAAAAGAACTGATCATTTCACCAACCTTTATCATTAGCAGGAATATACATTTTATTCAATACCAGAGGTCGTTTGCAGATCCATTCTAAATTATGCAAAAACTCTTAAATACAGGTATGTATAAATCTGTATTTATCATGTACGGTGTGAGATATAAAATCAGTATAAAAATACTTCAGATTAAGCCTTTTATTAGCAGGATGCTGATTTTTAAAAGACATCTTTGGGAAAAAAAGCTTTTTGTGGCGTCTTGATATTAAAAGACATGGCAGTCTTATGAGTAGTTCTTTTAGCCAAGATGAGACATATTAATGTTTGGATAGCAGTAAAAAAAAAAAAATACAAGCTTAATAATATTACTGTTAGGACCTATTCCTGAGGAAGGGAGGCTGTTAAACACTCTGAGGTCTGGAGAATTTATTATTCATTTATAAGACTACAACTTTATGAACTTTTTCCCTTACCTCACGAGGTTTTCCATATTACTCAAGGATCTTTTTCTATAGGAAACTTGGGTTGATCCAAGAACTGGTACTTTGGCTAGCCCAGTTTTCCATATTACTTTAATCTAAACCCACCGAACCATCTTGGCTAAAACCCAGACAGATATTTTCGACAGTGGCCTGGATTGTGTCTGTTTTGAGAGGAAGAAGGTGAGAAAGTGTCTAGACTGGCAAAACCCCAGAATCTTCCCACCAGAGATGGTGGGAAATTATAATCCTGAAAATTACAAGGGCCGTGAGATTTGTGAGTCGTGCATGAGAACGCCAAGTGGAATATGGGTTGATGTAGGTAGGTTTACTTAGATTGGGGGTCTTTGCATATAAAATAATCTGCATTTTCTCCCTTGCTTCATTTTCTTTTTTGTTTTGAATTTATCTGTAAATAGTGTGCGGCTCTTTCTAAGATGCCTTTAATCCCTTTTGGACTAAGGAAAGTATAAAGACATAAAACAGTGGATTTAATGACAACTTCTAGGTGTTTTGGGTAATATGTTATGGGTGAATGGGCGTTTTTGATTGCTCTTGTCTGTGTCAATGCTATGAATTTTTTTTTCCCCAGTCACTCTCATGTTCATTTGTCTAAGGCTTGAAAATGCTCACTCCGTCTGCATATGTTACTGAGGTGTGGGATGAAATACAACTATAAATTTCAAATTGTGTGTAATGAGAGAAGTGAGCGTGGGTTAGCCTGCCTTCTCTCTTTTGGTAGCTGTAAGGCCAAGACATTGAACATGGGAGATTTATGAAATACTGCAATTTAAAATTATTCTGCCATGTTACCCACTTAGTACAGCTGCAGAAAAACACAAAAAGGAAGAGGTAGGATTTCAGAATCGATGGAGTGATTAGGAAGAAACAGAACTTGGCGTCTAAAATAAAGTTCATTTTCTTCTCATGAAATTCCAGAAAATGTCATTTTATTGAGTATATTTGTCTTCAGATGGAGTTGAGTTGCTTATGAAATTGAGAGTATTGGGCATGGGAACAGTTTTTATGGAAATCCAGCGAAATCATTTAATTGAAGATAATGTTTAGAGGTCCAAGTTTTGCTAAAAGTGTGTCTTGTCAATAGGATACAGCCACTGTGTTCAACCCTGACCCCAGTAATTATGAAATTACTGATTTTCATAATTAAGTCACTTAATTGCCATCTACCCTCTCCCTGTCCCCAAATTTTAGGGACATAATTTCAGAAATGGCAGAAAAGTCCTACTACATCTCTACATTTTCTTTAATAGTATTATAGGAAAATGTTTGGAAGGAACAACATACAAATTGGAATTGAGGAATCTTCCACCCTTGGGCGTTTATTAATCTTTATCTGGGGTTATTACGGCTCTAGCTGTGTGGGCAATTCTGAAGCCTCTTTCTAATTTCAGGTGGTAATCACCTTCAAGTTTATAAGTAATGCATTCAGGGAACCTGCAGAGGGGTCTCAGAGTTAAGCCATTGCCAGGCCTCTGAGGACTTGGGCTAGTCTTGAGAAATTATTGATGTGTCTCATTCTGCCTGTTTACGCACAAATATCAGCTGCACTTTCAATTAACTGAGACAGTCTGGGGATAAATTGTGAAATAAAATGGTAACATCAAGCCCCAAGAGACTTCTACAGACTTTGTGCCTTAGATAAAAACTAGATGTTTATTTTCTAATTTATTTCAGGGGGAAGAGAAACATCGTAAGAAGGGGAACCAAAAAAAAAAAAAAAAAAAAAAAACAACCAGATGACAGAATCGTATATTTTACACACTGGCTGAAATAGTAAGTGTATCATTATTTGACTTGTCAGGATTTGTCCCTGTCCTGGACACACAGAAGGAAGAGTTTTGTGTGTTATGACTGTGTGTTGGCTTCATTGGGAATCTCTACAGCCCTGTTTTTCTGAATCACTGATAGACAACAGTGTTTCACCCACCCTGTATTCTCTCTCTCACCCTGTTAAGCATCTGCAATTTTAGTTATGTATCCTGTTTCCTAAATGCCCTTTTTTCGGTCTAGTCTCTAGCATATCCATTCCTAAGAAAAGCTTGCTTGCTTTACAAGAAAAGCTAAGATGGACACCTTTTTCTAACATTATAGGAAAAAAAAAACTCTCCATAATTTGATACTAAAATGTAATTATTTTTAGCTCTTTGGATACAGCTACTTAATTTTGCATTGACTTCTTAGAATGTAAAATAAATTATATGCCCATTAATGAATGCACATGGACACTGCTGATTTAGTTCCCTGAGATTCTGTGAATTAGCTTCTACAAGATTAGATTATCGAAACTAAACATCACCTAATAATTGAATAGCGGTATCTATGGACCATTAAAAGATTTGATTCAAAGTTGGGTTGAGGGTAAGGGTAAGCATGAGGGTAGGGAGAATTATCTAGGGATTTGGTCTCTGTTTGTAATTTAAATAAATCATTTTGACAGAGATTGACTGTAACCACGTTCAGGCTGCTGACAGTGTGAAATTGAGTTGTATGGTGGACAGAAGACAGGCAGTCGAAAGAAATCCCCGAAGGCAAAATTTGTTATGTAATTGGGTCAACTCATGCATGAGAAATGCATGCTAATTGTAAACTGGTGGCAAAATTATCGTGTATGAGGCAATTAGGTCTTTTATGAATCCGAACAAATGACATAGAAGGATTTTTTTTCTTTCTTTTTATATTCAGCAAACATAAAGTTTTTCTTAAAGGTGAGAAGGTAAAAATTAGAAAGCCATTCAATCAATGTTGAAATGGATTAGTAGTTAATTTCGTTCTTTTGACAAGAAGCATACATTCTATAACTGATGAAAGATTTACATAAAACCTCTTTTTGAGTAGTAAGGTCTACGTACTACTTAGTAGTTACTTAGTAGTTTTGAAAGGAGAATGAGATGGCATTCTTGTAACAACTCATCATGGGATTGATTAATGTGGTAGTTCGTTATGAGGTCGCTGGATTAGATTTGAGCCCTTCCCGGCTGGGAGTTTTATTCCGTGAACCTGTTGCTTTGGTGGGCTCTGCCTCATCTCCAACTCATTTCAAACAGTAAGTCCAACACATTCTTAAGAAATGGTGGGTCAGTAGCATTATCTTTAAAGGCAAAGATTAAAAAAAAAATGTGATAGGGCAATAACACATATTTTTCTTATAATACCTACCACCTGTGTGAATACTTCATTCATTTTGAACCGCTTTGACATATCCTGTTTAATGACACACTTTGAACAACTGCTCCTCAGGAGAAGTATTTCTATAAGGAATACTTACACTTGCATGAGAAAAATGTACGGAAAATTACCTCTCTGTCCTTCCTTGTTTCTAGATCCAGGGCATCCCTTACACCTGGTTTTGCTTTATTTTTCCATGTAAGGCAGAACTTCAAAGACTGATCTTTTCTTTTTATCCTCAATTTTTTAGCCACAGACACTTAAAGAAACAAATACATCCCAGACCGGTAATTACTCGGCATGACAAGTACAAGAGTTTTGGTTGTAAAATGGCCTTGTGTGGAGGGGAGGTGTGGGAAGAACCTTCATACTAAAGGAATTAACACACATGATTTCTTTTTGGAGACAGAGATGAAGGATCCAGCAAACAATTTCTGAAGATCCTTCTTTTGTGAGATCCTTTCCCCCCCGTGTTCCTTTCTTTTCAATTCCACCGTGCTGCGACCCTTATCCTGCCTGAGTTATGGAGTTAGCCTTCTAATTGGCCTTATCTTCCTCCAAGCTCTTTCTGTTCCTTGCATTGAATCTTAAACACTATCACCAGATGAGTCTTTCTAAAATACCTCTTTCATCAAGACCCCAATTATGACCCACTAAAAATCATTCCTTGGGCCTCCACTTTGAGTAGGATAAAGTCTAATCTCCTAAACCCTTTAATTCTGACTCTAAGGACCCTCCACAATCTGCTTCTAAATTATTATTTTTCACTTTATCTTGCACTGCTCTTCAACACTGATTCTTCCATGTCTTCTCGGCCTGCCTACTTACTCTGTTCTGGGCTTTTGCATGAGTCATTCATCTTGTTTAGGATAATTTTACAGCGTCTGTAAATGATGTCCCAGCCCCCTGATCGCAGACGCACACGCACAAACTCAGGTGCAGTGATTGTCTTCGCCTCTGCATCCCAGCGTGCTTTCTGCTGGAGTGCAGTTTCATGCATCATATTTACATTTTGGTTTTAATTAGCATTTCGTGTGTTTGTGTATCTTCTTTAACTTCCTGAAGGCGAAGGTCATCCGTGTCATTTTCAATTTATTTTTTTTGTATCTGCAAAAAAACCCAGCATGGTCCTTTGTGCCTCTGCCTTTCCAGTCCCTTCCTTCAGGCCCTCCCTGTCCCCTGCTTGGATTCCAGGAATCGTCTCTTGATTGTTTTCACTTGCCTCTTCTTCCTTCCGGCTATTCTGTGTGGTTACTTAAAAAAAAAATTTTTTTTTAATTTTAATGAAACATATTTCTTTTTTTTTTTTTTTTTTGAGACAGAGCCTCAAGCTGTCACCATGGGTAGAGTGCTGTGGCATCACAGCTCACAGCAACCTCCAATTCCTGGGCTCAAGCGAGTCCCCTGCCTCCGCCTTCCAAGTAGCTGGGACTACAGGCGCCCGCCATAACGCCCAGCCATTTTTTGGTTGCAGCCGTCATTGTTGTTTGGCGGGCCCGGGCTGGATTCGAACCCGCCAGCTCAGGTGTACGTGGCTGGCGCCTTAGCCCGTTGAGCCACAGGCGCCGAACCGAAACATATTTCTTAATGGACCATAATAATTGTACACGTGTGGTGTACATAGTGCTGTTTCAGTACGTGTAGTGAGCCGGGATCAGATCAGGGTAATTAGCATCTCCGCCATCTCCAACAGTTGTCTTTGGAGTTGGGAAACTCCTTGTGTTGGGAATATTCACTGTCTTCCTAGCTCCTGGAAACTCTATAATATATTATTGTCAGCTCTGGTTGTCCTGTGGTGGCACAGAACTCTAGAATTTATTCCTACTAACGAGCTGCAATTTTGTAAACAATTCTGAAGATCCTTCTTTTGTGAGATCCTTTACAAATCTCTCCCTATCCACCCTTCCCAGACTCTAATATCCTGCATTCTACCATGAGATCAACTTTTTTTTTTTAGCTTCCACGTATAAGTGAGAACTTAACTTTCTGCTTCTGGCTTATTTCACTTAACGTAACGTCCTCCGGTCCGTCCACATTGCCATGAATGAGATCATTTCATTCCTTTTTTTTTTTAATGGCTGAATAGTATTCCGTGGTGTACACGCACCACACTCCCTTTGTCCAGCCTTCTGTTGCTGGGATACCCACGTGGTTTCCGTATCTTGGATGTTGTGAACAAGTTGCAGTACACGTGGAGTGCAGCTGTCCCCTCGGCACTCTGATTTCTTTTCCTTGGGCTAAATGCCCAGTAGCGGGATAGCTGGATCCTTACGGGGTTCTTCCAAAAACTTCAAACAGGTGCTCCTGCTGCTTTGTGAGGTCTTTCCAAAATGCACATCTTATCATGCCACAACCTCTCTTAAAATCTGTCATTGGCTCCCTACAGCCTTTAGGATAGAATGCAGACCTTTTGCCTGGAGTGTGAGGCTGTCCCTGGGCTAAGACCTCCAGCCAGGGCCCTCTTGCCCCCTGAGCGCCACCCACTTCACACTTCCTGCAAGGCCCCCCTCCCCCCTCCCATCCACACTGGCTCAGAGGTTATCTCCTCATCCCACCCATGCCCCTTCCCCACTGCTCTGGCATTTGGCTTCCACAGTCCTGTCTTGGGTTTTCTATGGAGATGTGGGCTGTGCCTTTTTCTCTATAGCCGCAGGGTCAAATCTGATAAACAAATGCATTGACAGTGTGTGCCCACACATCTTTTCACTTTTGACTTTGATGAGCGAATCCCACTAGACTTGTGTGAATTTCATCTTATAATGGAGATTATTACAAGGAGTTCTAATTTCTTTTTTCTTTTGAGACAGAGCCTCAAGCCGTCACCCTGGATGGAGTGCTGTGGTATCATAGCTGACAGCAACCTCCAATTCCTGGGCTTAAGCGAGTCTCTTGCCTCTGCCTCCCAAGTAGCTGGGACTACAGGCATCTGCCACAACGCCCGGCCATTTTTTGGTTGCAGCCGTCATTGTTGTTTGGCGGGTCTGGGCTGGATTCAAACCTGCCAGCTCAGGTGTACGTGGCTGGCGCCTTAGCCCGTTGAGCCCCAGGCGCCGAGCCAGGAGTTCTAATTTCTTTTAAGGTCTGTCTCAAGATCACATCAGTTTTTCTTTCTGAAAACTCCCAGATTTTTTTTTCCATTCCATCATTCTCTAGTACAAAGTAGTTACCAGATATTTATTCGGTAAATAGCTGAAGTATTTTATGGGGGTAGTTTCTCTGTTTCCTCAGAGGTTTTCTTCTTTCTTTCTTTTTTTCCAGAATGGTTTGCCTTTCCATCCACTTTGCAGTCCAGGCAAATCTTTCCTAACATATATGCCTATAGCAGAGCAAGGACCTGCTCTTCCTCTGAACACAAGACAGTGAGAGTACCTAGGGCGGTGTCCATTGCCTAACAGGAGCTCAGCCAGTGTGTGTTGGATAAATGAACGAGGGAATCATATTGAAAACAAGGACTCGTCTTTTACATTATTTTTCTTAAAACTCATCTTTGCAAGAGAATGCTTAGTTTTTAAAGTGGCTTTCATTTTGTCCTTCATTTTGTTTGTGCTTCTTGATAAATAACCCCTTTTCCCTTTCTGCTACTTAAATGTTCAGTGACGTCTATGATTTTATCATGGAATTATAGCATTATGAACTTAGGAAAGCAGCACCATTGCCTTCAGATGTGCCTTCTAAGTATTTCATCACATTAGAAATGCAAAAGCTACTCCTGTTTAAAAATAATGTACATTGGCTTGGCGCCCATAAAGCACAGTGGTTGTAGCGCCAGCCACATACACCAAGGCTGGCAGGTTCGAACCCAGTCTGGGCCTGCAAAACAACAATGAGAATTGCAACAAAACATAGCCAGGCGTGTGGTGGGCAGGCTGAAGCAAGAGAATCACATAAACCCAAGAGTTTGAGGTTGCTGTGAGCTGTGACGCCATGGCAATCTACCCAGGGCGACAGAGTAAAACTGTCTCAAAAAAAAAAATCAGGGGGGCTTTACCTTAGTCGTCTTGTTCTGCCATAACAAAATACCACAGACTGGTGGTGTAAGCAACAGAAATTTATTTTGTCTGCCGTTCTGGAGGCTTGTAAGTCCTGGATCAGGGCATGGCAGGGCTCTTTGGCTTATCTCCCTGGCGGGCAGACACCTTCTCACTATGGTAACACGTGGATTTTCTTTAGCCTGTGCAGGTGCAGGGTGGGGGAAGGGAGGGAAGGCAGATCTGAATGAAAAGGAAGGCAGGAAGGTGATAATAGAAAGAAAGCTCTTTTAAGATGTCTCTATTCTCAGGGCGTTATCCAGGTTTCAAACTTTAAAAGTATCTGAATTTTTTTCCAGATTTGCTTATACCTTTTGGGACATACTCACAGTGAGAACATCCTGAATATTAGGGAAAAACCAGTACTCTTACATATTAATATCTATTTGCGGAGTCTCAGATGTGACTATCATTAATAATTAAGCCATATAATTATAATTTCAGTGGGATTTTTGGTAGCAGGTTTAAAACCTGTTTTTGTTTCTCCTTTTTAGGTCATAAGAGTAATAGTCAAAAGTTACTTTAGCTTATTAGAGGTCATGAATCAAGAGAGACATTGTACAGAGATTTAATTCAAAATCCAATGGTAATCCAAGCAAGTTTATGCAGTTAAAGAAAACGTCATGATTTGGAAGTTAGAAGCAAGAATTTCTCCCTGTCTCTCATTTTTTAAGTAAACGTCATGATTTGGAAGTTAGAAGCAAGAATTTCTCCCTCTCTCTCATTTTTTAAGTATATGCAGTTGTATTCCCTAATTTGCTTTTCGTTTTCCTAGAAAAATTATGTCATGAAAATTGCACTTTATTTTTTTGCTCATACTTTCTTCCCTAGCTTTGTTTTTATTCACGGTTGTCAGAATTACTTTACAGCTTTTCCCTTTTATATGTAGAATCATATGCAATGCTGCTGGTGAAAGGAGACCTGTACATTTCTTTGAAGGACCTAGAGCTTTTGTGAAGTGTCCCCAGACTCCACTTGGTTCCAAGGACAAGAAGCACTTTTTTTGTTTTTACTGAGACACAGTGTCACTGCATCACCCTCAGTAGAGTGCTGTGGCATCACAGCTCACAGCAACCTCCAGCTCTTGGGCTTAAGCGATTCTCTTGCCTCAGCCTCCTGAGTACCTGGGACTATAGGCACCCGCCACAACACCCGGCTTTTTGTTGCAGTTTGGTTGGGGCCGGGTTCGAACCCACCACCCTCTGTATATGGGACCGGTGCCCTACTCACTGAGCCACAGGTACCACCTGGATCATTTTTTTTTGCTGTATTTTTGCTTGATTTTCCCTTTTGTGGCAAAATTAACAGTAACAAAGTGAACTTTTTTTTTTAGAGACAGAGTTTTACTTTGTCATCTTCGGTAGAGTAACAAAGTCAACTTTTAACTTGTTTGAATGAACTTTTGCACCCTTAGAATTACCAAAGAGTGAGAATTTGCCTGTGTATTGCAAGCTAGGAAAAAAAGAGTAAGGATTTAGAAAAAGAACAAAAGGTAAAAGAAAAAATACTTAAAAAATCTACTCTTCTTAATACATGTTATTTTTGATAGAGCGAATTTATTTCCTCCAAACATTGTGACTTGAATATTTATTTGTGTCGTGTGACTTTGTGCACATATGAGGCCTTTGAGGTCAAGCGACATTTCTTGTTTTAATCCTCCAGAGCAAAACGCTTTGGCTATAAAGAATAAGATGGAAGTTTAAGTGCACCTTATATATGCACGCATGTTTGTTGGCTAAGCATGGTCTATGGGCATCACATTGTCCTGTGGATTTCAGGAAAAATGGGAGATGGCTTTTCTGGATGTGTTTTGCAGTCATACTAGGCTGCATGAATGCCTCGGTGGAATGGAAGGGAATACCCAGCACCTGCTTGTGAGAGTTCAGGGAGAGATGCCCTTCTCGAAATGTGGGTCCAGGCAAGATGGTTGGAGGACCAGTGGCTGCAAATGTGGGTATCTGTAAATCCAAAATAAACATTCGCTGGAAGACGCTCCATCTTTGAGAACTTAATCCATCAATTTAACAAACATTTTTCAAGTGTTTTAGTATGTGCCAGGTTCTTTGCCAGGAGGTGGAAGAGATAATGCAGTATAAAATAGATATGACCCCTGACCTCCTGGGGCTTGCAGTTAGCTTCTGACAGGCAGCTAGATAATTGCTACAGCAACTATCTATACATATGAGCCAATCTATCTAATTATCTAAGTGGGATGAATGCTTGATAGAAGGAAAGACTGTGCGAATACCAGAAGGGTAACTAACTCAGGTTTGGGAGGTAAAAAATTGAACTCTTTCTGTAACTATTTAAAAGAAGTTTGTAGAGAACTTTATGGAATCATTGACCTAAGTTTGCCTGCTGTTTTCTCTCTCTGCTTATCAGTGTGGGTTTCCAGAAGATGCCACTCAAAATGAAATCAAACCGCCTAAATCGCTCAACAGGCATTTAAATAAAGGAATAAATAAAGGTTAAATAAGGAAATGAAGGTCCTTAATAAAACAAAACACAAAATGAAACCACGCCATACTATGATATCTAAAATGTCGAGCAGGTTTAATTATAGAAATGAGTATTGCTCAGATTAATAATTTCAGAATGATTGAAAAGATCAGTATGTTCAATATGTGTATATATTGAAAAGTTCATGGGTGTTCTCAGTGTTTGGTTTTCAGCGCCTTACGAAGATTAAAGATCTTGAACATAAAACTACGGCCCTTGTTCCTTCATCTCTTTTCCTTCTTGCTGCCCAGGAAGTGATACTTCTGAATTTTTAAGTTTTTCATGATGGGGTCCAATATTGACTCTTGTTTTTTGTTTTTTGTTTTTTTTTTTTTTGCAGCTTTTGGCCAAGGGTGGGTTTGAACCCGCCACCTCCTGTTTATGGGGCTGGCACCCTACTCCTTGAGCTACAGGCACCACCCCGAGGGGGTCCAATATTGAGAAAACACTTTGCCTTTTGAAGACAGAGCTGCATCTGAACTTTGAAAACTGAGCTGCCTGTGCCCGTGTGATGTGTGTGTTTTCCATGTATGGGCAGCGGGTACATATGTATTTAGTAAAGAGCCAGAAAAAGGGAAGGGGAGAGTTTGTTTAGTGCTGTTTGGTTTCTGTCTTCCGTGTTCTTGGCCCGGTCTATGCTGACAACAAGCCACTGGGACGTCCCCTCAGTGCTGTGAGGTCTTTTCCTGCCAAATATTGTTCTCTTGCAAGATTAAATAGCTGAATCCGTGTGGCCCGAATCTTCATCCTGCTGAGAATATTAAGACTCCCGCAGGTTGTAATACAGATTAGCTGGTGAGAGCTCTGTTGGAGAAATAAAGTGAGTTTCTCTAAATGAATTTAACAACTGCTGGGAACCTTTTTGTGTTCTCCAGCGTGAGTGTGTGTGCTGGCAGTTAACCATTTATTTCCCTCATTTTTTCTCCAAAAGTTGTTCCAGTTCACCCCTGCACACTTATTATAAGCACTTCCATAACTTTATTTCACATTCAGGTTTTGCCAGACAAGGCATTTGATACACTAAATTACTAAGTACTACCAAGGGCAAGTCATTATTTACTTAATTTATTTAAGGAAGAAAACCATGTATTTTTTTCTATAGTCATAACATGAAAGGGCTCTTGTGTCATGGATATAGTTAAATAAAACACACCACTGGGTCATTTAGAGCAAACCGATTAGCATATTGCTTTCTGATCTTACCTGTTAGGTCATTGGTTGAAGAGGTGTGAAATATGTGGCCAAAGACGGGATAGGTGGGTAAGATTATTTACCTTGCTTCTGACCTCTGTTGCGTAATTATTTCTGTTTCTCTGGTTAGAGTAAAACCACTGAAGTTTCTAAATTCTGTAAAGATTACAGGGCTTCTTCTCCAACGAGATAAATTTGAAGAGCACCAAGAATGATGCTTTAAACGTTAACGCAGAGAACATAGAGATAACCTCACGATAATCGCTGATTTGGTAGATTGACTGCAGACTTCTCCTGTCTGCTCCCTGCATTATTATCCACTCATCTCCTGACACCTTGTGTGTGTGTGGTTGTGTATCTGTTTGTGAGCGTATGTGATTTCTCAGTAAAACCATCTAGGACTGGACTTGTCAGTGTTGTCTCGAAGACTGCAGAGCGAGTATTGGGACCAATTTTAGATGTTTTAAAGTTATTAATGCTAGGAACGGAGCTTGGTTACTCCCAAGCAGCATCTCCCATTCAAATGTTCTTTTATGTGATGGGAGACAAGAGGGTTGGCGTTACCTTCCCATGAGGTTTCTTCATGTGATACTTTCTGTTAAGGTTTAATGCTTCTTCCCCTTCAGAATACACTTACCTTTACTGTGCCTCCTTTTTCTGAAGGTACCTGCCCTGGGCTTGGCGCTGAAGATGCAAGATCTAAGCACAGTTCTTAATCCAAGGCACAGGACAGAGCCTGGTAAGTGTGTTAGAAGGGAGGTGAGGTTTCGGGGGCTTGGGGAGAGCAGAGTAAGGCACCTGACCCCAGCCGGGATTTGGTGGTAGTCACAGGGGGCTTACAGAAGACAGTACCGGGTGAGAAGTTTCTAAGCATGAACAAGGACAGAGGCCAGTGAGGAACCGGCAAATGTGAGCGGTGGGTGGAAAAACGCTTACCACGTAAGGGGACCACACATACCACGAGACAGGAATGAGACTGCATGGTGTGCTTGATGGGCTGCAAAAATTAATTTCATCCTCAAGATTTTTTGAAGAGTAAACTAAAAGATAACTTTCTACTTGACTGTACACTTTAGGGTCATGTTTTTGGTTTAAATACCGGGAGTGGATGATCTAGGCCCATGGTCAACTTGGCTCTGATGTGTTTTAGACTTCACTGTCATTGTCACCATAGGATCTTGAGGCTCTCACACGTGGTGGTTGAGAAGATTCTAGCACTAGTATTTGTGGGTGTCTGCTTTTGGAGAATAAAAGGAAAAAAAAAACATGATTTTTTGCATCTCCATACTATAAGCAATGCCAGTTTTTTAAAAAGAAAATGTAGGCAGTTTTATTGCCTTGATTTAAAATTGAATGACAAATGAACAAAGGTGTCTGTATGGTATGTAAATAGGCAGTGGTGTGCTCACGGGGTAGCCAGCCTCAGACACAATGTCAGGTTGGCAGGTCGAAGAGAGTGCAAAGCCGTATAAATATGTATGCAGCTAGCATTGCTTGCAAATTCTACATTGCTTCACACACACACACGCACACACAGGGAGAGAAAATCTCAATTAGCTAAAATGTCTGCAGTGAGAGGTGTTCTGGTGAACTGATTTTTGTGTTTAAATACAGGTTAAGCTTAAACCTTTTGTTGTTTTTATTGACTGCACCTCTGAAAGTTAGATGAGAAACTCTAACTTTGACTCCAAAGACTTAACTGCCTCTTGCTCATTAGAAAGGCCAGAGGTCAGAGACATGGGTCAGCAAAGGTCATTACAGTGGTTCTAGATGGTCCGAGAGATGGCCCTGGGTTCCTGTTATCCTCAGGACGCCATCTGGAAATAACGTTTTTTTAAAAATTTATTTATATTTTTATTTTTTGGCTGGGTCTGGGTTTGAATCTGCCACCTCCAGCATATGGGATTGGTGCCCTACTCCTTTGAGCCACAGGCACCGCCCTGGAAATCACATTTTTGGGGCAGCTTATGAAGATGCCTGTTTGAGAGTATTTGCCTTTGATTGTTAATGTCAGAATGCAGAGGGACAAAAATGTTTGTAACTGAATAGTTTTGAACGACTTAGCTTTATGTGTGTAAGGAATTGAGGGCTTGGTCCTAGTTAAAAGCAAAGGAAGTTGGCTTTGCATTGTGGGTAAGACACGTGGGTAAGAAATGAGAAATAACTTCCTGCGGTGTGTGGATTAGAGGGTAAATTCGCAAGGCTCTTTCCACTTTTGAAGTGATCCTTTTCAGCAGAGCGTTATGTCTTGATCACAACGCCTCTTTCCTCCTACATCTCCAACGGGAATGATAATACTCGATGCTTATTTTAAGTTGGGAGGATCAACAGAGGCATGATGGAAAAAACCTTTGTGACTCAGAAGAAGGACATCGTTAAATCAAAATATGAAATCGAACTCTCTCTATGCAGATGGGTACACCAAGGAATGATCGTCTTTCCGTCTGCGCCTTTACCAGTTTTATTAAAATGTAATTGAGAAACACGGGAAAAGCCGTTTAGTGTGGTTTGGGAGAACCAGGGAAACATGTGTGCCCTGATGGAGGAGAAGAGAGGGTGTGTCACTGGGCCGAGCGTGGCAGGTGCACTTTTAAATCTTTCCAGATCACACATCGAAAACGAAGTGGTAGCAGTTATTCCTGAGGCTCCCAAAATGTTCCACTTTGAAATGGAGATTAAAAGCAGGATGTCTTATGAAAAGTCCAGTTTTCTTCTTACTTATGGTTTTATTCTTTTAAAGAGTAAAGAAGCAACTTAACCTTCTTCATAAGGTGGGAGAAATGGCCTAGTCTGTGGAGTGGTGCTGGATTACAAGGTCGTTTTGAAGGACAGAATAGGCAATAATTAGAGCAGGCAGAATTTAAGCCGTAATTAGTAGTAATCCCAAAGAAAATTAAAACACAGAAAACACTGCATTATTTATTTGGATTCAATGGGAACTTGCCAAGGAAGAGGCAGCTGGCTTTCTGCTTTTTGGAATGTTTGTAGACTGGAGGAGAAGCCGTCCGTCAGATATAAACTCTCACTTAATTCTTGGTCTTCGGCCTGATCTAACTGTAAAAGAAAGTAGGGAGCATGCATAAATACCTATGTGATTCAGGACAGAAAAGGCATGGCCGTGGTGACAAGTGGATGGAGTTGGGATTTTGCTCATATCAATTTCAATATCCTTATCCACCATTTTTTAGGTTCTAATTTCTGCAGATTATTGGGCATAAAGAACTGATTTTGGGGGCAAATAAGACCCGGGTTCTAATGCCAACATCTTCTTTCATTGCCTTTTTTTTTTTTTTTAACTCTAGGAAATAAAGTAATAAAGTCCTGCTTCATTCACTTCATCATGTCTAAGGTTCCACCTCTGTAAAATGGAAATGAAAATACTTAACTTGCAAGGATATTATGAGAATTAAATATTTAGCTCTTAGAATATAAGTGAAAGCCTTGGCATAATGCTTAATGACTGGTAGGTTTGTTATGTTGATAGAATAAATGGGGAATTGAGGAGAGATGTTGGCACAAAAAAGCTTTAAAGAGTCACTTCATTTTGTATTTGTAGAAAGAACAGCAGTATTTCCCATCCACAAAAGTATTATCATTTGCGACAGTTTATTTCATTTCATGTATTTGGATTTCCTAGAAACAACCTGATTTTGATTGCCATCACTGCACTATACTTTTGTATAGAATATTTTCTTTTCTTTTTTTTTTTTTAATTGAGACAGAGTCTCATTTTGTTGCCCTCTGTGGAGTGCTATGGTGTCATAGCTCACAGCAACCTCAAATTCTTGTTCTCAAGCAATTCTCTTGCCTCAGCCTCCCTGGTAGCTGGGACTGCAGGCACCCTCCACAATGCCCAGGTATATTTTTGTTTGTTTGTTTACCAGGCCCAGGCTGGGTTTGAACCCACCAGCCCCAGTGCATGTGGCCAGCACCCTAACCACTGAGCTATGGGCGCCCAACCAAGAATATCTTCATTAAATAAGATTGGAGAATTTTCCTGGGAGCTTATGTCCATCATAGAATTTTCATGGATTGAGAGCAGAAGTTGGTCCTTTTAAGCATACTGACTTAATCATTCTCATATATTCAAGGTGAAAACAATTCTTATTAATTCAGCTTGTCACATCACATATTATGAATTCACAAATGAATTGTTCCTTGGTTTGAGCTCAGGACCCTGAGAATTTTAGGCAGTTCCCTAATGATGTGTTGCTTCCTTGGAAGCATTGTGATAAACATCGGGGTCATCTAAGATGGGATGGAGGAAAACCTGTATTTCGCTTGGAACTCTATTTTAATATTAAAGGGTAACCAATAACATTTTAGTTAGAAGACTGTCTAATGATTGCACATCACAGATTGTCTCTGATTGCATAGGAACCGTGTGAAGGAAGGGATCTGTCAGTGTCTGCGCAATTTCCAGATGACGTAGATCTTTGGCGGTGCGTGACCCGGGTGGGCCTGCTCTTGGGGTTGTCCCAGTTCTGTTATCTGCTTTCCTCCTTGCAGCACTTAGCGACTTTGATAAAGAGATGCCGATAATCCTCTGCAGCCTTAGTTTAGTTGACAGTAACATCACTCGCAGGCTCACAGTCACCCTTCATCCTATTTAGCACAGTCTTGGGCAGATTCACTGTTTCTGTTATTTTTCTTGCATTTCAAAACCAGAAATGAATCTGGTTTTCGATCTTTGTTATGCTTACCTGTGTTGTATATTACACAACTCCACCTTTGAGAGGAGACAGAAGATGCTTCCTCATGGCGACTGGGTGAATTTTCTCCCCTTCCAACCAGCTAAGACTGTGGTTCTCTGAGCTCAGGGAATTCAGCCAGTCATATCTATATCTATATCTATATCTATACTTTTTAAGACAGAGTCTCAGTATGTCATCCTCTGTAGAGTGCGATGGCATCACAGCTCACAGCAACCTCAAACTCTTGGGCTTAAGCAATTCTTTTGCCTCAGCCTCCCAAGTAGCTGGGACTACAGGCATCCTCCACACCACCTGGCTATTTTTTGTTGTGATTGTCATTCATGTTTAACAGGCCCCAGTCAGGTTCAAACATGCCAGCCCTGGTGTATGTGGCCAGTGCCGTAACCACAGCATGGGCACCCAGCCAGCCAGTCATATTTTTAATCCCCGTGCCAGACATAGTGCCTGACATGTATTACTATTCAGTAAGTGTTTTAATGAGTGTAATGAGTGTTTTAATCCATAAAATTCTGTGGCATTTTGTTTCACTGTTGCATGGCATGTAAGTGTCCTTAGAGGTTCCTGTGTTTCAGCCTGTCTTACCAGCCTCCTAATTCTCCTCTCCACTTTGCTCCCAACCGAGATCTGTGGTGATGTCTTCAGGATTTGTCCGTTAATGACATTTTAGGTACATTGTTCGTGCTTCAGTTGCACCTGTGGGAATCAGGAAGTTAACTGCTAAAATGAACAGTCTTCAGATACGAGCACAGTAAAGGTTTCTTTCCTTCTCACATCCCAGGCGGATGCAGGTTGATAGCAGAGAGCAGGGGTGAAAGGACTCAGCTCCACGCAGTCACTCAGGGATCCAGGCCCCTTCTGTTTAGTGTCTCTGCTCTACAGTTGGGCCTTGGCCTTCTCCACTGCAGGTCTGCCTCTGGTTTACAGCCAAGCAAAGAAAGGGCCCAGAGGAGATTGTGAGAGGCGGTAGGACTGGACATTTTGGATGTCACGTCCATGTGTGTTCCATAGTCCACGGTTCAGTTTGATGGGCTCACTTTACCGCAGAGGGGCTGGAAATGTGGAGTAGTGGTGTGCTGAGCAGGACAACAGAAAGTGAAAGCTGGTGCACGATAGTCAGTCCTGCTGCACACCCTGTAATGGAAATGTACAATCTTTTACCCGAGGCAGAAATAGCACCAAATGTGTCACGTGCCCTTTCAACCTCTGAGATGCTTGAATTAGAGTTTCAGGGAGAAGGATGCTCTCTATAGTAGAAGTGATTCTTTGGGTTGAGAGCTTTTTTTGGCTTTTTGTTTTGACCATAAACCTGTCTGTTAATTCTGACTCAGTCACAGAAGAGACTAACGTTCAGTAGGAATTGGGCAGTGAGACCTTGCAATAGTATTATAAATAGGGCACAAAAAATTCCAGTGTAAAATGCAGGCTGGCTTGTTAAAAAATGTGGAATTAAAAAAAAAAACGAATTTTCAGTTTAATAAAAACACATTTAAAAGTCAACGTGCATTTTTATAAAAAGTACAAAAGTCAAGATAACAAAACTGCTGATGTACCCAGCTGGCCATACACTGAACTGAGAAACTGTGAATGGTCACAAGGAAACAACTTCCTGAACGCTCGTGTCCCCGTGCTAAGAACTGTGGCCTGTCCCCATTGGAGAACCTGAACGGAGTCTGAGGCAGGAGCAACCCGTCAATTGTGTTGCATCCAGATTTACAAAACTGCGGGCCTGTATTGTACTTTAACGATCTTCTGTAACTTTTTATCTTTTACATTTCCCTGCCACTCCGGGGAATAAATCAGACATATAATAGCATGGTGTACAGGTTAGGTTTGGGTGATGTTTTATGAAAATTACTCTGGAGTCATGTCCTTTGTGAGAAAGCTAGCTCCTGAGGCCGTTTGGTAACTCAGAAAATTGACGCGTCCTTTAGGTCATAGGTAATAACTTGAAAATTTACTCTCAAAAGAGAGCTTAATTGGTTTTCAGCCCAGGAAAAAAACCATGCAAATAATGAACTATACGTAATCTAAAAGCTTCAAATAGTTCGCGGAAATTCCCAGTCTGGGCCTACTGAATGGCAAACACATTGAGAGAATCTGATCTTCCAATGAAGAATCTAGTTTCTTCCAATGGATTGTGCCTTTTTTTTTTTTTTTCCTTTTGGTCATGCAAACTTGTGCATGTATTTTATGAAGTGCGAATGCAGTTAGTATCTAATGTTCCTAATTTATGCAATTGGATATTTCATAAATGGGTTTTCTGCATGCAAGCATTTGTACACATTAATATTTATGCAAGTATTTAAATCAATGCAAGGGCATCTGTCTGAATATGTGATAAAAATATGCATATGCATGAACATTTGTGCCAGGGGATAAGTCCCCAAAGTTGGTGATAGCTGAGGCTATAGTTTTCAACTTTTGTCCTTTGGACAAAAGTTCCTCGACTAGAAAAGCCATGGAGAGAAATAGCACCACCATTGATATTGAGAAATAAAATGGTTTTGTTTAACTGCATTTATTAGGTGTGAAGGACTAGTCGACTGAAGCTCCTTTAATCAGAGATGGGGTTATTAGGAAATACTATTTGGAATGTATAGCGGTTTTCACAAAGAGCACTTATTCTAATATATTGGAAAATGCTGTCAGTAATGAAATAATTTTTGTAAGAATTTGACCCCTAGAAGTAAATTGGCTTGGTCAACATGGGGCTTCTTTTACCTCCTTTAGGATCAGAGTATAAATGGTGGTAGAATAAGGAGCTGAAGTGGGGAGGAAGGGTTCTGATTTCAGGTCCTCCATGGTCTTGATTGATACCTTCATCCTTGTCACGTCGTGTCAGCTGGTCTTGCACGGGAAATGGGAACCTTTCCCAGGCTGAAGCCCCAGTGTCTGGGGTCCTCCCCTCTGGGAGGTTGAAGGAGTCTCCCCCAGGAGGCTGTGGGCCTTTTCCAGTCCACTGTCATGGAGCAAAAGTGCTTTCCGTCCTCACTGGCCCCCATTTGTGGCTTAGGGGAAGATTTCTCTTTGATCTCCTTACTTCTAATTCTGGTTTATTTATTTGGTTCAAATGGCAAAGGATTTCTCTTAATTTATAAACTTATTTATATCCTGGTAAATTTCCAGTCCTCTATGTTAACAATTCAAGGTAGGCCAAGAATAAACAGTTGATTCTGAAATATCAGTTTTGCAGTTTAAAGATGTGTCAGAGAATTCTTTTCTTCTTCTTCTTCTTCTTTCTTTTTTTTTTTGCATCCCACTGCTGAGGAATTTAACATCTACCAGCTGTTTGGAAGGGATTGAGAACTACGGTGTGTCTTTGTCATACTTAAACAACATCTTCCTAATGAAAGTTTGGTTAGTTTCTTTTGAACCAAAATGCCAGTGAGTTCATATTTGTCTTCTAAGAAAGGAAAGGTTAAAAACATCATGAACGACTTAGGTGTGAATCTGAAAGGAATTGCTTCCTCAGAGTTGTACTGGCTTTTCTCAAAGCCCAGAAGGTTCTCATTTTCTGTGATTGACGGGGGTGAAGTTGTTGCTTTTGCTTGTATGTTTTACATGTACAGGGTAAGGCTGTGACTGTCCGTACAACAGACATGGATTGGTTAAGATGTTCCAGATCACTAATGGGAAGATATCATTGCCTGTTTTGAATGCTTTGCAACTAGCATCAGTTTAGGAAAACCCTATGGTACAGAATATGGGTCTTAGATTGCATATGCTCCTGTGTGTTAGAGGAGGCATAGACTCACTTGTAAGGAAGGTTTTGTCTCTCTTGCTGCTATTAATGTCTAAGCATTAGGCACCCATTTAGGCTTAAGGCAGAAGGGTAGCAAGTGTAGAAGTTCTGCAGTGAGAAGGGGTTTGGTATGTCTTAGACGTGGAGGGAAGGCCAGACTGAGCAACGGGGGAGCAGGAACAATAGCCAGAGCCGTGACAAAGAGTTATGATTTTACTGTATCTGTGAAGGAAGCCACTGAAAGTTTTAAATAGAGGTGGGACACAATTCAACTTAACATTTTCAAAAAAGATGACCTTTGCTGATATCTGGGAAAAAAATGGATTGTAGGGGGCAAGAAGGTACATAGAGAATGATTATGGGAGACAGGTGTAAGGTAGTGATTAGGACTAAGCTGGTGGCCATGGGAATGCAGAAAAGACAAATTTAAGTTTGGCTTTGCAGGCAGAGCCAGTAAAACATGCCGAAGGATGGAATATTTGTAACGAGAGAGTGGAGGAAGCAAGGATGCCTTGTAGAGTTTTGTTTGCAGCCACTGAATGAGTGAATGAATGAATCAATGGTATGGCCATTTAAGTTAGATCAGGAAGACCAGAGAAGGAGAAAGTGGGAAGTAGACGTTCCATTTTGGTTGGATATGGGGCATCCAAGTGGAGCTGGTCATTCAGTTCTTCTGCCTACTAGTGTGAAACTTGGAGGAGCGGGTGGGGAAGAAGGTATGAACTTGAGAGTTATCAGCACCTGGATGGTATTTATAGCCCTAGAAGGAGATGAGATCACCTTATGAGAAATTACAGATGGGAGATTGGGACCCAGGACCAAATGCAAAACCCTCCAACTTTTAGAGTTCCGGTAAGAAGAGGAATACATGATTCCATTCATTTCCCTAGGTTAAAAAGAACAACTTTTCTTTTTAAGAGTAGCCACTAGCAACATTAAATATAATAGGTGGCTCACATCATATTTCTGTTGGGCAGCCCTCTCTTACTTTAGTTTAGTTGGTCATGCCTAAGAGTCAGGTCTTACCATAAGGAGCAGAGACAGTTGAGGAAACAAGACCTCTGAGAGTTGATTTTGCTTGCTTAAAGTCTCAGGACTACAAAACTGGGGTTTGAACCCAGGGCCCTCTGGCTGCCTGCAGGCTGTGCCCTGGACCATACGTCACATACCCCATGGAAGTCATTCTCTGCATCTTTACTCTCCTCGAGTTATTCCATGTTTATACTAGCACAGGATATTTACCACCATTTGCACCAAGTGTGTCTCCGGACTTCTTCCATACCTGATGACACTCGCCTTTAGTCTTAAGGTTGTTAAGCTTTCATTAAGAATCCTTGTGAAGGTAAGATCAATTTATTTTAATAGGAAAAATGTAAAGTTCATATAAATCTTAAAGGGCTAACCTAAGGCTTATAATCTTAGTGGATGCTCTGTGGACATCTGAGAGGCATTGTCCATTCCCCTTATTCATCCTCCGTTTCTACAGCTGCCAGAGTAGAAGCCTTGGTGGTGCTCAACCCCGTGAACTTCCGCCACCTCCACCAGTCACCATCAGATCCTGTCGGAGAGCCATCCCCCCAATCTCTCCTCCCTTCCTTCTGCCCCTGCCCCGTTTAGACTCCTCGACATTTCTACCGTTTCTTCTTGCTTCCATTCTGTTGTGATGGTTTGCTGATTTTTTTTTTCCTCCCCAGTCATCTGTGATTTCTTTTGAGAAAGTATCGTTTGTCTCTTTCATCGCTGCATTTTTAGATCTTAGCTGAGAGCTTGTGCTTAGTTGACAGGAATATTCATAGATTGTGTTTCTCTTTTATTTAGAACTTGAAACGGATCTGTGTTTACTCTCCATTTGCATTCTTTTCTCCTGAATACTTTTAGCAAAGCTTATTCAGCGTTATTCCCCAGCCAGACCCACGGTTGGCGACAAGGCTACGGACCCTGGCTGAATGCAAGATCACACACCATCCCTGGGTACCTGCTCAGCTATGTCAATCGCCCACAGATCCCTCCTTGGCTACTCCTGGTGGATAGATTTCTTTCTTGGAGCTAAGTCCTATAGTAATATGCCCCCAAGGAATAGAATGTGGTAGAAATCCCTGGAATATGATCTCCAGAACTCAATAACCTTGGGACAAACTGTGGGTAATTTTCATACAGGTATATAGGCAGAGTTTCTCACATGTGGTTTAGGAGCCAAAGCTTATAATAGGATACTTAAAAAAGGGAAAAAATAGGAACTATTAAGAGAAGCAAAATTTTATAGAATCAAATCACAAGTTTGCTGAACCCCCCCTGCTTGAAAAAATCAGTCAAGTTTCATCAGGGATGAAAGAAATCCCGAGGAAAAGCACCCCAGTAATATAAATCAAGCCTAGAGCTCTGTGTGTTACCTCAGCATTTCCTTTGGGTCAGTTTCCCAATGGAATATAATTTCAGAAATGAATCTACATCAATCCTGCCCCCAGTGAAAGGGCAACAGCTATTTCTGTCTGTCATGTAGCAAAAGATGCCAGTAGCTACTCAGGCATGTGTGTGCGCATCTGATGAAGAGATATTGATATTTTTATATGGTGTATAGGATTTCATAAGAGCCATAATGGAAGGTTTGATTAAAGAAAATGTTCTTTTCTGCTCTTTCTCAATTTACTGGTGGTGAGTTGCTGAATGGTGGTTTCTTACATTTGGGACACCTGTTGACGAATGGGCCACACCTATAGACAGATGGCCCACTCTCTCTAGTCTCCCTGCTGAATAAGAATATTGCGAGAAACCTCATAGTTTTTGGAGAATAACTGGACTTTTAGCTTGATTCAAGGAAACAAAGAAACTGGCAAAAATACCATCAGTTAAATGAAGCTCTGTGTGCCTGGAGTTTTTGACCTCAGACAATAGCTGATATGGCTGCCTTCTAGCCCCAAATTGTGTTCTCTTGATAGCTTCTCTTCTGGCTTAAAAAACTTTTTTAAAAGAATGTTTCTATCTTGAATTCCAACAGTGGGTTCAGCTTAGTTAACAAACATCTTTTTTCTAAATGTGAGGGTTAAGGAGTTGCCGGTAAGTTACGTAGTAATTAGGGTGAATCAGATTGCTTTCTTTAGAATAAGGTGAGTCAGCCCAGCCACTCTGAAAGAAGGTGCGTTTCTTCGGTGGAACAAGGAAACCCATGCTTTTGGGAAAGGAGATGGGTAGAGCAAACCCAGTCTAGAGAGAGAAGGTGAAGAATTCAGGGCAACTCTTCATGGAGGACAGGGGTTGGGATGGTAGGTGTTAAGAGGGGAAAGATGAACTTGCTTCTTCAAAGTGTTCTTAGGAGCCATCCTGATGTTGATACAAATGGTGCAACCAGACACTGGAATATTCTGCAGCCACTAATAAAAAAAATGAGATATATGGGTAAAAAGAAAGTGTAGTGCAGAAGTAGGTCAACGTAGGTGGTCAGTGTAGGAAGATGGTCAACTGTGGCGGTTCTGCTGTCATTTGAAAGGTTACGCACACATACACACATGTGTATGCAGAGAGTATTTCTGGAAGAAATGTGGTTGACAGTGATGTTGGCTGTTTCTAGGAGAGCTTCCTGGGACTTGGGATGGAGGTAGCATTTTTCTATGTATGTATTTTGAATTTCTGTGTACATTATGTTTTAAAAAATAGAGCTGGTGAAACGTTTTCTAGGATTACTTGTACCCCTAGGAAAGGTGGGGAGGAACTGGGGGCTCAGGAGGGCGGGAGAAGTCCAGACGGGACAGGTAATCTCTTTGTCCTTCTTTCTTCTAAGTTACTAAGCTCAGGGCTCTTGTGCCCCAGGACTCCTGTGTTTTATTGCCTCAGCTGGGTTATGGTTAAGTAAGCTCTTCTGTGTTGACCTGGAACTGAACCGCCATTGATAATCTCTTTCTGTGGGGGGAACTTTAGAGTTCCAGGGAGCAAACCTAGCCAAATAGTCTCCACCCATTCTCCCTCAATTTCATGTCTGTTGCCTTTTTAAAAGACTTATTCCAAGAGGCCTTCTCACTTGCTTCACGAGAAATGAGAAAAACACTCTATGCAGTTATGGGTGTGGCTGCTTTCTGGGGTCTCCTTTGTTTTCTTTTTAGCAGCAAGATCCCCTTCGTTTTACACTTTCTTTTCCAATCAGCTTATGAGGTGTTTTGTTTTGTGTGTGTGTATGTGTTTTTTTGGAGGGGAAAGGCTTTGCCTTTTCTTTGCTTGCATGCCTAGCAGAGAGCTATAGACATTTGATAAATACTTGCTGAATCAATAAATTAAGGTATGGACACTAAAGCAGATAGGCTATCACCGGTAACACTTTTCTGGTCCTCAGAAGATGCTGAAGAAAGGATTTGACTCTAGCATGGGGCTTTTCAGGCTTGGCATCACGGACGTCTTGGGCCAGATAATTCTGAATTGTGTGCTGCCGTCTGTGCATCGTAGGAGATTTGACAGCAGCATGGGCCCCTGCTCACTTCATGCCCAAAAGAACCCCCTAACCGTGACTATCAAAAATATCTCCAGATAGTGCCAAATGTCCCCTGGGACCAAATTGCCCTGGCAGTCACTAACTTAGAGTGATTTTAAATTTGCTATTCAACGTCTAAAGATTAGTGTGAATTGAGAGAAAATTCTTCAAATTTTGGTGACCTAGAGGTGGGCCCAATGAAGCTTCTGAAGTTCCATAGCAACTTTGTGCAGAAATAGAAAAGGAGCTCATCAGAAAAGGGCTGGATCATCGAGCATAGGCTGGATTTCATCTTCCGGTTGCCCCTCTTCTTTTATTCCTGCTGAATTCCTGGATGCGAGGGGCTCTAAGGCCTGGAACCAAGGGCAGGGTCTACCTGTGTTGGTAGAGAGCAGGTTCTTGGAGCCAGTCATGCAAAAGGCTGCAGTGCAGACTCGACTGGCTTCAATGTCAAATCATCTCTGCTGTGGTCACTTCCAAATAGTGTGTCAAGAACATGTTTCTATAGCTTTCATATGAAGGCTAAAACCCAATTATAGCACAAGAATACAGGGAAAAGGAAAAGGGAGGGGAGGGGAGGGGGGAGGATGGGTGGAGGGAGGGCAATTGGTAGGATCACACCTATGGTGCATCTTAGTAGGGTACTGGTGAAACTTTTTAAATGTAGAGTATCAATGTCTTTATATAGTGATTAAGAAAATGCTATGAGGGCTATCTCTCACAGTACTATCAAAATGTTTCTGATTGTATATGAAGCACATTCTGCCCTATGATTGCACCAATGTACACAATTATGATTTAATAAAATTATT
>CAUYRH010043684.1:0-18212 GCA_963574655.1 Perodicticus potto | reverse complement strand
TGGGAGAAAATATTTGCAAGTTATACTTCCAACAAAGGTTTAATAACCAGAACACAGAGAACTCCAATGTATTAGCAAGAAAAGAACAAGTGATCCCATCTCAGGATGGGCAAAGGACTTGAAGAGAAACTTCTCCCAAGAAGACAGGTGCATGGGCTACAGACACATGAAAAAATGCTCACCATCCTTAATCATCAGAGAAATGCAAATCAAAACTGCTTTGAGATATCACCTAACTCCAGTAAGATTAGCCCACATGACAAAATCCCAAAACCAGAGATGCTGGCGTGGATGTGGAGAAAAGGGAAAACTTCTACACTGCTGGTGGGAATGTACACTAATATGTTCCTTTTGGAAGGATGTTTGGAGAGAACTTAGAGGTGTAAAAATAGACCTTTCATTTGACCCTATAATTCCTTTACTAGGTATACACCCAGAAGACCAAATATCACATTATAACAAAGACATCCATACCAGAATGTTTATTGCAGCCCAATTCATAATTGCTAAGCCATGGAAGAAGCCCAAGTGCCCATCAACCCACGAATGGATTAATAAACTATGGTACATGTATACCATGGAATACTATGCAGCCTTAAAGAAAGCTGGAGACTTTACCTCTTTCATATTTACATTCATTCGTTCTTTCATCAAACGTTTACTGAGTATTCCTGAGTGCCAGGCACCATGTTAGGTGCTGGGATTTAAGATGAATAAAAAATGGTTGTTATTAAGCCTCAAGTAATTGCAGTTGAGTGAGGAAGAAAAACTTACTATAAAATGTGATCAGTTAAAAAAAATGTGATCAGTTTTATAAAAGAGGGAATACAACAAAGAGGGCAACTAACTATGGACAAATTGGGGGAAACTCTACTGAGGAAATGACATTTATGCATTTGGCCAGGAGACAAGGACAGCTGGCACAGACTGAGAGTGTGTGTACACACCGGAGGTGAAGGAAGATGGCACGTTCAAATAACGTGGAGCAGCCTCTAGACAGGTGGGGAAAATGAGAATGAGAGGTCAGAGGAGGGGAGAGGGCAAAGGGCCTTTGGAGATCATCTTAAAACCAGAGTGTCAATAGGGGTTTCAAAGTAGGAGTAATATGATCCAATTTACAGAACATGACTCAAGCAGCATAGACCAATGGTCCAGTCTTAAGGACCTGTCGGGTCTTAAGTAGGTGTTGCCAGGGAGAAAGCGCTTCTCTGTGATGCTGCATCTTGTCCCCCTATTGGGGGTAGGGTTTCTCGGTACATATTAATTTTAAAGGTTTACCAGAAAGCCTGTAGTAAGGAACTATTGATAGCAAGTTGAGAAACACTGGACGAGAGGGGAGATGACATATAAAGCTGTTTGTAATGGTTTGGTTAGTTGACTGAGGCAGTGGGAGAGGATGCACTGGAAAGGAAGAGAGTGGTGGGGAGATACAGGAGGTAGAATAACAAACAGGACCTGGGTGTGGATGGAGCATGAAAGACACAAGAGGCTGAAAATGGCCCAAGTTTCCAGGGAGGGAGCAGAACAGATGGTGGTGTCACTGACAGGACAAAAGGCAGTAAAGGACAAGTCATTGTAAGCCAGCTAGGTTTGAAGGACCCAGTCAGGGTTTGCCAGCAAGGTTTGGAAGAACAGATCGGGCCTAAAAGCCCCAAATCAGGTGAGCTGCCCTGGTAATCCATTCGAGACCCCTTCCATTGTGTTGGAAGCTTTTCTATCCTCTAATAAACTATGGCTCTATTTCTTCTGTTTTGGTCCATGAATTCATTCTTACATTCTGAGAACAAGAATGTGGCAAAAGAAAGAAAAATTCCATATCAGAAGTACAAGGAGTATATAATGCACCTTCTGGGTTTAATAGTCCTGTTGTAACAATCCGCAAACCCATTCAAATACAGAGCAATTATGGGACTATTAAACACAAAGACCATTCTGCTAATAAATAAAAATAAGAACAATGCATAGATGAAATATGACCTTTGTTTTGCTAGTGTCCATGGCCTCTAGTGTCCATTTCCTTGTGAAATATACTATTGAAAATGAGATAAATATCTTAATAGGTTTTTTCTCCCCATTCAACACAAAATTTGAAGTATGGCCTCTAATTTTTCTGTGAATTTATATTTTAGTTACTGAAATACAAAACTGATGACTATAATGATTCTTTCTGCCAGAATTCAGCCCTCTAATCCAGAACGAAAGAATTTTTTTCTGTGCTTGCATCGTGTGTGTTTAAGTCTAGAAAATGAAAATTTTAATTCTCAAGCATTTATAGTTATCATTAAAATTTTCTTTTTTCTGTTTACATCACTGGCAGGGACTCCACTCTGCTATGCTTTTTTATACAGCAAAACTATAGGCATTTTGAATTGTAACCCTGATAAACAAAGGTTTATAGGGAAATGGCAACGTAATCACAATTTTAAGCAAGGGGGATACAGGGGTTGAGGTGATTGTTTCTGTCCCTGCACAGATGTGTGCAGCATGTAGGGACAGTTGAGTGGACACGATCCTGAACAGAAAACATGTGCAGCACAGAGAAATATGAAAGATGTTTCAGAGTGGACTAACTCATTTCAGTTTAACTCTTTGGCACATTTCCCCCCCTCTTTCTCTTATTTCTTTTTAAAATTTGACTTTCCGAATAAAAACAAATGAAGAATATTGATGCATACGAGGCTGATGGATAGGGGCAACGCGGCCGAAGGAGGAAGCTTCTCAAGGACTTTATGCAAGTAGAGACCAAGCACGTGGTCAGCAGATTGTCATAGGCTGAATAAGGGTTCCCAAAGATATCTACCTCCCCGTTCCTGGAACCTGTGAGCATCTGACCTTACAGAGTCAAAGGGACTTTGCTGATGTGACTAAGTTGAAGTTCCCAAGGTAGGGGGAAATTGTCCTGGATTATCCAGGTACGCTTGACAGTGGTCTTTATCAGGGTGAGACAGGAGGGTGGGAGTCAGAGAGGAGGTCAGGACAGGATTAGAGGTTGGGCAAGTAGGGAGAGGGGCCCAGGAGCAGAGGAAGTCAGTAGCCTCTAGAAGCTGGCAAAGGCCAGGTCATAGATCCTCCCCTCAGGCCTCCAGAAGGAACATAGCTCTGCTGACTCCCTGATTTCAGCCCAGTGAAACTGATTGTGGACTTCTGATCTCAGGAGCTGTGAGGTAGTACATGTGTGTCATTTTAAGCCACTGAATTTGCAGTGATTTTTTACAGTGGCAATAAGAAACTGATACACAGATCACCTCTCCTGGAGAATGGCCTGCGTTTCCAGGGAGGGAGAAGAACAGATGGTGCTGTCACTGACATGACACACGGACTGAGTTTTATGGGAACTGCTGATGTTAGGCGTGTTATCAGATTGCCTCACAATTGAATACTTTCGAGAAATAGCCAAGAAGTCTTGGGAAGGCTGCATCACCCAGTGGAAAAAGCATGGGGTAAAAGCACATAGGCCCCTTTTCCGTTTACCAGCCAGGTGACCCGGGGCCAGCACAACCTCTCTGAGGCTGTTTCCTTACCAGGTTACTATGAGGATGGAAAGAGGAAAGGCGAGAGCCGCAGAATGAGTTCTACCACTCCGTGTTTGAATCATGTTAACCTCACAGAGCTTCGGGTTAGTGAGGATGAAGTGAGTTACATACGTACAGTGCTGGGAGCTGCGCTTGATGCAGAGTGAGTGCTGCTCTTCTTACCAAGAGAAGCAGTTCTGCAGACGCGGCAAGTGCTCGTTAATGAGGACAGCAGACTGGACAGCGTGAGGCAGCAGACCAAGCTCTACTCTGACCTGCTCGGAGACAGCAGGTGTGGGCGTCTCACTGAGATGGGCCTCTGCCTTCACCATGACGGCTAAGTTAGAAGTCAAGAGAAAGCGTCTGTCTAGGGGAGGCATGGGATTGTGAACTGAGCCGTCCTGCCCCTGAACTCCATGTGGCTTCGGCTAGAAGGACAGTAGAGGAATCCTGAGGGAAGACGGAGGATTCCTGCTGGGCCTTCCCAGGTAGAGGGGAAGGAAGTGGCAGGAGGGCAGGAGAATGTACAAGCAGGGACGGGAGAGTCACAACTGGGATGGGTGGGGCAGAGTGCTGAGGGACGAAGACCTGAGATCTCGCGTGCCGGCTTTGTTATGTGGCTGAGTCACTGCTCAGAGCCCTCGGGGAAGACATTCACGATGAATGTGTTTCCAACTAAACAGTGGTATATACACAGCGACTCTCCATCACGCTGCCGCAACTCACCATCGTGACAGGAGGCGTGTAATAAGTCATTTGTAACCAGTACCAAACCACGCTGCTGCTGCTGAGAGTAGGTGTGTGTCTGTTGTATTCAATAAATTAAAGATTCATGAGACTAATCACAAATATTTAAATGTTTAAATTTAATGCAATTTAATAAGATATTAAAGCTAAATTGGTAAAATTAATAGTCAATGAATCCTTCACATAGACCAGAACTAAAAACCAAGGCCGGGTATTCAGTAAGAGGTAGAACTGAAATAAAGGTGGTTCCCTAACAACCAAAGCTACAATTAGATTTCTGCTTCAAAGTTTCTAAAACATGGCTCGGCGCCTGTGGCTCAACGGGCTAAGGCGCCAGCCACGTACACCTGAGCTGGTGGGTTTGAATCCAGCCCGGGCTGCCAAACAACAATGACGGCTGCAACCAAAAAATGGCCGGGCATTGTGGCGGGCACCTGTGGTCCCAGCTACTTGGGAGGCAGAGGCAGGAGACTCACTTGAGCCCAGGAATTGGAGGTTTCTGTGAGCTGTGATGCTATAGCACTCTATCCAGGGTGACAGCTTGAGGCTCTGTCTCGAAAAAAAAAACAACAACAACAAAGTTTCTAAAACAAAATGTTAACATAAATGTTTGGACTCCATGCTAGGTCCTCTTCAAATGTGCAGAATGTGTAAATATTGGCTATTTGCCATTTGTTAGGCAAATATTTTACAAAGAACAAAGGAGGCTGCTTTCCTCTCTGGTGATGACAATTCATGTAATTTATGCTTCTCCGGCTGCCCCAGGGAAAATACCAATGTGAGGTCAGTGGTAACAATGTTCAAACAGTGAGGAGGGAGAGTTTCTCTCCTCTAACGGGTTATCTCTATCAGGTTGCTATCTGTATTCCTTCAAATGAAACATCTGATCTCCTATCTCTGTTTCTTTCATAAGAAAGAAGGCTGCAGGCTGGATGTTGAAGGATTAGAGGCCTAAGCATTATTCTCTGGTAGATTCATGTAGCTACATGGAAAAGACCATGTGAGTACACTCCAGACTCTTTTGTCCCAGCAAGGACAACTGTGGAATCCGAAGGCTAGCCAGGCAAATGGACTGTCAACAGCTGGTGTTCTAACACCAGAGGTGATCGGCTTAGGGACACCAGAAAGTTATTCTTGACTTACTCTACTATACAGCATGAACAATGACTTCCTTTCTTTTTTTTTTTTTTTGTTTTGAGACAGAGCCTCAAGCTATCACCTGGATAGAGTGCTGTGTCATCACAGCTCACAGCAACCTCCAATTCCTGGGCTCAAGCGAGTCTCCTGCCTCTGCCTCCCAAGAGGCTGGGACCACAGGTGCCCGCTACAACACCCGGTCATCTTTTGGTTGCAGCCGTCATTGTTGTTTGGTGGCCCGGGCTGGACTCGAACCCACCAGCTCAGGTATATGCCTGGCGCCTTAGCCTGTTGAGCCACAGGCGCCGAGGTGACTTCCTTTCTTTTAATAAGCAATCAGTAATAGTTAATTTTGCCCAGAAAAGCTTAACTAAAGAAGTAGGATTCTAATGAGTGATGTAAGATAAATAGTTAATTGTTGCCTTCAGGTTCAGAGAGATTCCTGAAAGTGACTGAGGATCCTTAAACAGACCCCATGTGCCAAACTTCTAATAGGGGCACTCTCCGGGGAGCAGAATCACTGGTGTACTTTCCATGCACTTTGTTTCTTGTTGTATTTTACTATTTTCCACATACTCTTTATGTTCTTGAGCAAAGCTATACCTAGGCCTCAGTTACATCATCTGTAAAACCCAATCCTGGGGGCCCTCCCGGTCACAACAATGAGGTTTGGCATAGTGAATAGGGTCTCATGAAGTTGGGTTGATGGCCATCCTTAAATTTGCTAGCTATGTGAACTTCAATTTCCTCAAACCTGAAATTAGGATAATAAAACCCACTCTTCACTGGATTGTTGAGAGAGTTAACTTCAATTAGGTGTGTAATAATAAATATTTCTTAGTAAAATGCTGGCACATTGATATATTTGTAATATCCTGAAATATATTACATCTTCTTGATGCTTACAAAGTATCACACAGTAGCATGGAATTAAATGAACTTAGCCATGTATATTTAAGCTCCAAAAGAAAATTATGATCAAGGTCTTTTCCCAAATGCTTTGTACTTCAGTGTTTTTCTCACTGATTACTATTTGACTCTGAGTCTACAGTACCAAGATGGGCAGGGAGAAGGAAAGGAGAAGGAAAAAGCATAGAGGACCCTGTGCTGCCTGGAGATGGCAGCACCCCCTCTTCCCCCAGTACAAGGCCACAGCATGCGGGCTGCCATCCTCTCTCCTTCTTAGTCAATGACCATATCATTTATCATCTGATGTGAAACACTTCTGAGAGTGAACAACTGTCTCAGTAAAATGGGGATATATATTCCTTCCACTTGTCAGGTTTACTTTTTGTGACCTTTGTTGTCACTTTAAAACTATACCTGATGTGGTAATGGGAAGTGAATTGCAAAATAAAATTTTATCCAATCCAAAATCTTGTGTTTTCTAAAGGCTTGCAAAAAGATTATTTAAATAAAGTTTGATACATACATATTAGTATTATGACAGTACAAGTGTATTAGGATAAAATGGTTATTTTTATTACTGTAAAATACAAAGTCTGACAATGAAGTTCACAAACTCATAAGTGTTACATACCTTATTGCTATCACTGTGGTCACCTTCAAAGTGCCCCCCTTAGCCATCTAGTGCCTGTAGTAATACTTAGCCAAGAAGTATGTAGCACTTTTTCAGGATGAGTTTGAGAATCTAATTGTCCAAACTCGTAGGCTTTGAAGCAGGATCAGCACAATATTTTTGGTAAAGGGACAGAGAGCAAATATTTTAGATTTTGTGAGCCCTATGGTATCTGTCACAACCATGCAATTCTGCCCTTGTAGCATAAAAGAAGTCATAAATACACAGAAGAGTGGCTATGGCTGTATTCCAATAAAACTTTATTTACAAAATGAAGCCTACAAGCTGGATTTCACTCATGGCCTGCAGTTTGCCAATTCTGCCTTTGAAATGATGGTTCCCAGAATTTTGGAATTCATAGGACCAGGAACATAAAAAAAAAAAAATGGAATTGATTCAGGATTTCTAACTTGTTATGTTGCTAAGTAATGATATTTTGAAAAAATCATTACTTACTGTCTTTATTTCTTAAAATTTTAAATAGCAAAAAACTATAATAGGCACTCAAGAAATTCAGAAAAAAATTAAGTTTTGTGGAAAACCTCACACAGTGTCTTTATTTTTAAAATTTTACCTTAGGTTGGTGACAACTTCATCATGAATATGCTTAACAGATGGGTCATTTGAGTTGATTTTGAGGTCACTGGGATATGGTGCAGTAGAAAGAACATAATATATATAATTAAAAGTTCTGGATTTGAATCAGTTTAGGGGAGTATGAAGAAGGGAGGGGTGAGCAGACCTTAAACATTCCTTTAATGGGACAAAATCACTCTGAGAGAGTATCCCTTGTCTTGAATCACTCTTGCCAAAACCCCCCGATATTGAGTAAATGCAGAACTCACCGGCTGCCACTGTGCAGAGTACCAGGCTGGGGGGCAATTGAAGCGGTTACAAGCCTGCACTGTGCTGGGCTTGGGATGGTGACACAGCTCATCAGCTAGGATTACAGTTTCATTCATCTCTCTGGAAAGGAGGTGGGAGCAGAAGACATCTCTGGTCTGTAGGCCAACCCCACAAGTGAGACTACACGGACTCCACTTGCCAATTTCCCACCTGAGAAGAAAATCAGAGAGGAAAGGGACACCCTTAGTACCTATGCGGAGAACGTTTCCCATGGACTCAAATGTTGTGAATGGAGTAAAAACCCCTCACTGGGGATGTGGGAAGCTCCAGCCTAGGCTGACTAGCAATTCTATCATAAGCCTAGAACTCATCTTCTCCTTTCATGCTCTAGAATTTTCTTTAAAATATAAAGGGTGGTAAAAATGTAACATCCAATTTTTTTCCTAGAAAATCACCAATAAAGGCCACAAACATGCTTACTTTGATGGAACATATAAGCTTCATCAAAACAAGAGCAGGTGTGCTAGAGGACACATAGGTTGAGTACATAAGGATGTTGTGTACCACATACTGAATAGTGGGTCTAGAACAGTGGTTCTCAACCTTCCTAATGCTGCAAGGTATTTTCATTGTTAAAAAGGGGTCGCGACCCAAGGTTGAGAACTGCTGGTCTAGAAGAAGCCTTTCTGCTCATTCCTCCAGCCCCTATTCTTAGCAAGACTGAATATTTGTGCTTGTTTTTCTTTTGCTTCAAAGTGGAAGGTCATTGGCTCAAGTTTCTTCAAACTTTCATCACAGCACAGAAACATCTCTGTCTTACGTCTAAATATCATCACCGCCTGGGACTGGATAATGTAACAGAAGTGGAGGCTGCTAAATAGATCAGTTTTGTGGAGGGAAAGAGAGTGGTTCATTATCTGGATGTAGAAATCAAATATGCAGAGATGAGCTGAGTATATGAATTGGCTAGTTACAAATGGCCAAGTCTTGAGAAGTACATTTATAGAGAGCTTAGGGCCTATAAAAACACTCCCACGCATTTTCCTGTTAATGTAGATTCCAAAATGGGAACGATAAGGACAGGACAAAACTCAGTTGCTTGGGCTCCAAGACAGAAGCACTCTCTAAAGATCAGTTTTAGGAAGTGCTGTTTACAATCTGAGGCACAAAGATTCTACAAACAGAAGTTGGCCAAAAAAGTATGGCAAGTTGAGCTTTTGGTAGCTAGATGCACCTGGTTTTTGTAGCTGCCCCTGAAAATGGATTTATACATTTTTGGCCTTAATATTTTCCATTAGACTATAAAACAGAGTGTATGCTCTCAATGTCTTCCTTCTGCCCTGCTGTGTAACTACCTTACCAACACTATTTGTACACCTCCTTACATCTACATTATGTTTAGCCACATCTGTAATGAACTACTTTGTGATTATCCATTTATGCACCACGGTTATCTAGCTTTCTATCTGTGTCTTTATGAAACTTTATTCCCAATTTGGAATATCTTTTGCCCTTTTATTGCCCCTCAAAATTTATTCCATTTCTATATGTCCCAATTTGATCCATGTTTAAACACTGTATCCTACCGATCATTTTCTCAATTGCATTATAGTTATTCACCCTGTTAAGGGCCCTACTGAAGAGTGCATCTCCTGAGGGAAGGCCTGTGTCCGAGCCTGTTCTGTGTCACTCACAGAGTCCATCATAGCCCCTTCTAGACAGTTCATGTATATGGATAATACCTTCCTGAAAAATGAGCAAATGGATAAAAGTGGGCACTTTAACACAATATCTCACTAACTTGTCACCAGAACAATATGAGATAGATTTTCCTTATTTTATAGTTGAAGGAATCTGAGATTTAAAGAGGCTGACTTGCCCAGGTACCTGCAATTAGTTAGTGGTAAATCCAAGATTCAATCTTGGACTCCAAAGTCTTTGTACTTTATATTGTACCATGTTGTCTCCAAAAAATACTGTGAAAACTGTCCTATAAATATGCACCAAATTTTAAATGAATGGAAGAGGAGCGGCTGGGTTGAACATATTTTAAAAAGACCTTTGTGTGAATTCCTATGAACTTATCATCTTATTTTTAGACCTTACACAGGAATTAATTCCAAGCTTTAAAATGTTGTGGTGCTCTTGGTTTTAAAATATGTCCATGCATTCTTTTCCACTCCTTTCTAAAGACAGAGTCTTCCATAGAGGGCCAGATTTTTTAAAAAAGACAAATTTATCCCTTAAGTGGCCGCAGACATTCAAAGAAAACTCCAGAAATTGGCTATAGCCCCAGAACATAACCTGGAGAATCTTCTTAAAATGGCCACTGAGCTGGAAGTGGTGACTGCAGGTTTTCCTCTACAGCTTTGCAAAGGACCTGTACAGTGCAATGGCCTGAGACACTGGAGACCTGCTTGGTGTGATGGGGCTAAGTCTCTCTGTCTTGTTTTCAGCTGGTCTCTGTACAATCCTAATGAATCAGTAACTCTGGTTGAAGTCTCAGCCTTTACTCATGGGGCCTGTGTTTTCATCCCAGATCTGTTCTGCCAGTGGCTGTCACCAGAGTACAGCTAATTTTTCAGTATTAAAGCACTTCTTTTAAGCACATTGATATTTTCAGGAGTGGTTTATTATAAATACCTCTATTACCAAGTCTCACTAAATGGCATCAGAGCTAAGACATTTAGCACAAATTTAATTCTATGATTTTCCCCAAATTGGCATAAGGATGAAATATAACAGAGATTAATACCTGTAAGACTGTTAATTGGTCAACAATCTTGGGCTAAGCTCAGAATTCAGTAGGGCCAACTATACTCAAGAGTAGTAGAATTAAAAATTATAAAGCAATTCTCAGTAAAATAGCTTTTTGGAGAAAAGAATTTAAAGATGATCTCAAATTATAAATCTCTACCCATTTGTGTGTAAAAGGTTATGCTGCAACTGTATGGCTGTAGGAGATTCTGAGATAGACTAACCTTGAAAATAGAATTGGAAGAAATGAAGGATTTACATTTTCCCTTCTCAAGCTTTGATTATATTCTCAATTATTGACATTTCTATGGAATGCATACATGTTATGACAATATAATCAATAAATGACAATAAAACCATTTATAGGGGTTCTCATTTCAGAAAGGGTTTACTTAACTACGTTCTTTCTGTTCTTCACATTGTCATCTTCCCCAGCTCATTGGGTGTTGCAGAGGTGGGGGTATCAGTCCCTGACACCATCACAGAGTGGAAGGCAGGGGCCCTCTGCCTGTCCCAAGACCCTGGACTTGATCTCTCTCCCACTGCCTCTCTCCGAGCCTTCCAACCCTTCTTTATGGAGCTCAAGTTGCCCTACTCTGTGGTCCGTGGAGAGGCCTTCACACTCAAGGCCATGGTCTTAAACTACCTTCCTGTGTGCATTCAGGTAAGGATCTCTTTCCTCAATTGAACACAAGGTAGCAGTCACGTAAATTAAAGCTGCATTCTTAGGAGTATTGACAAACTCTTGTGTATGAGATCTGTATGCTAGATGAAGAATGTTACATGAGTTACAGTTGCTATTTCCAAATAACAAATTGCAACTAAATTTCTAGAGCTTTTCATAACCCTTCAAGTCAGGTATTTCAGGTCATATGACGATTTCTGACACATGCAACAAAAAAATCAGTAATCTTTGTTCTCATGTCTTAGATTCTTCAAGGTTTCAACCTCTGCATTCCCATATATTTAACTTTTCATAGCTCATTCATTATATTAAACTTAATTTTAAGTTATTTACGAGCATCTTACCTGTACTGAAACCATATCTCTTTGTAAATTGTATATACTCTAATGGGCAAGTTTCCAGGCCAAAACAGTACAGCAATAAACCATGATCACATCTCTTCTCTGCTCCCACCACATGGAAGAGCAAGTTGCAACCAAATACGCAGATTTAGACATCAAATCCACCCTAACCCTAACCCTAGATGTACTAAAGGTGCTTTGTCTTTGTTTGTATTCATTCGATATTAGCAACCTGAAATTTAATCAGTCCCTCTATATGCTTTTCTCCAAACCCATTCTTTTTCTAGTCGCCTCCCTCTAACGTGTCTCAAGTGTGTTTTCAGGTCAGTGTGAAGCTGGAAGATACTCCCACGTTCCAAGCTGTCCCTGTGGAGAAAGAACCAGAGTCTCACTGCATCTGTGGGAATGGGCAGCAAACTGTGTCCTGGGCAGTAACCGCAAAGTCACTAGGTGAGGGACAGACTACTAGAAATAATTCTTTACTCAAAAATTGTATCTACCCATGGGAACCTTACATTTAGTACTACTTTCCTTAGAAAAAGGCCCCTAGATGGTACAACATGTTTTCGTTGTCTTAAATACAGGAGTGCCTAGAAAGGTATCTCCAAACATCTCAACCTTGAATTTTCAGTATCATTAGTCTCTCATCTGTGCTGTTTCCATTCTTACTTTTGTGTTTTTATGAAACAAATGTTAAAGCATGAACATTTCTCGAACATTTATAAATCTTGAGCTTGACGGCACAAAGGAAGGGGAAGATAATACTCATCTCTATTGGCTCTTTTCTTCAGGATATATGAATTTCACTGTGAGCAGAGAGGCACTAGCATCTTTAGAGTAGTGTGGGACTGAGCTGCCTACAGTCCCCAAACATAGAAAGAAAGACACAATCATCAAGCCCCGGTTGTTTGAAGTATGTAAGGCTACTCATTGTACAGGTCACACTGAGTCACAAAAAACAATAGAGAATCCAGTTGGGGTTTCCCCTTTAAGGTAAGAAGACCTAAATACTATATGGTCATAATATCCATAATAATAATAATATAGTAATATACATGAATAATATAATAATAGTAGTCATTATGGATATTTTACAATATTATTCTTCTTTGCCTACATACTCATCTATCATCTCTGTGTCTCTCATTTTCTTAATTTTTCCTTTACTTTCTCATGTATCAACTTGTTGCCTTCAAATAGCTTATACTTATAGAGTTTGCTTATGTAATACAGTTCAGATCCCTCTCTTCACTGTCCAAAAATCTGTGTTTCCCCTCTCAACACACATGTTCTGAAGTTTGGTCCATTACCATCTCTAGCCTTAAGGTCTAGAGAAGGAAGAGACATTCAACTCCCTGATTTTTCCATCAGGTAAGACTCAATCATCACAACTTAAAATCATTGGCTAAAATTTATGTGACATTTGACATTCAAAGAACTTTTGTATGTTACTTTTTTTTATTGTTGGGGATTCACCGAGGGTATAAGAAACCATGTTACACTGATTGCATTTGTTCGGTAAAGTCCCTCTTACAATCATGTTTTGCCCCCAAAAGTTGTGGCACAAACCGAGATCCCACCCCCTTGCTCCTTCCCTCTCTCTGCCCTTCCTTTCCCCACCCCTCCCTCATTCTTTCTCTCTCTGCTCTCCCCTTCCCTCACCCCCACCATGTCATTAATTGTCACTAATTTTCCTCATATCAAAATTGAGTACATGGGATTCATGCTTCTCCATTCTTGTGATGCTTTACTAAGAATAATGTGTTCCACTTCCATCCAGGTTAGTACAAAAGCTGTAAAGTCTCCATTTTTTTTAATGGCTAAATAGTATTCCATAATGTACATATACCACAGCTTATTAATCCATTGCTAGGTTAGTTAGTGGGCATTTAGGCTGTTTCCACATTTCGGCGATTGTAAATTGAGCTGCAATAAACAGTCTAGTGTAAGTGTCCTTATGATAAAAAGATTTTTTTTCCTTCTGGGTAGATGCCCAGTAATGGGATTTCAGGATCAAACGGGCGGTCTAGGTTGAGTTCTTTGAGAGTTTTCCATACATCCTTCCAAAAAGGTTGTATTAGTTTGCAGTCGCACCAGCAGTGTAAAAGTGTTCCCTTCTCTCCACATCCATGCCAGCATCTGCAGTTTTGAGATTTTGTGATGTGGGCCATTCTCACTGGGGTTACATGGTATCTCAGGGTGGTTTCGATTTGCATTTCTCTAATAATTAGGGATGATGAGCATTTTTTCATATGTTTGTTAGGCATTCGTCTGTCTTCTTTAGAGAATTTTCTATTTACGTCTCTTGCCCATTGATATATGGGATTGTTGGCTTTTTTCATGTGGAATAATTTGAGTTCTCTGTAGATTCTAGTTATCAAGCCTTTGTCTGATCCAAAATATGCAAATATCCTTTCCCATTGTGTAGGTTGTCTATTTGCTGTGGTTGTTGTCTCCTTATTTGTACAGAAGCTTTTGAGTTTAATTAAGTCCCATTTGTTTATTTTTTTTGTTGTTGCATTTGCAATGGCAGTCTTCTTCATGAAGTCTTTCCCCAGGCTGATATCTTCCAGTGTTTTTCCTATACTTTCTTTCAGGATTTTTATTGTGTCATGCCTTAAATTTAAGTCCTTTATCCATCTTGAATCAATTTTTGTGAGTGGAGAAAGGTGTGGGTCCAGTTTCAGCCTTTCATATGTGGATATCCAGTTCTCCCAGCACCATCTAATGAATAGGGAGCCTTTCCCCCAAGGTATGTTCTTGATTGGTTTATCAAGAACAAGTTGGTTATCAAGGTGGTTGTAAGATGTTAGTTTCATTTCCTGGTTTTCTATTCAATTCCAAATGTCTATGTCTCTATTTTTGTGCCAGTACCATGCTGTCTTGACCACTATGGCCTCGTAGTACAGCCTAAAATCTTGTATGGTGATGCCCCCAGCTTTGTTTTTATTACTAAGAACTGCCTTAGCTACACGGGTTTTTATCTGCTTCCATATAAAACGCAGAATCATTTTTTTCCAAATCTTGAAAGTATGATGTTGGTATCTTAATAGGGATGGCATTGATTGCTTTGGGAAGTATAGACATTTTAGCAATGTTGATTCTTCCCAGCCACAAGCATGAAATGTTCTTCCATTTGTTAATATCCTCTGCTGTTTCCTTTCTTAGGATTTCATAATTTTCTTTATAGAGGTCCTTCACCTCCTTTGTTAGGTATATTCCTAGGTATTTCATTTTCTTTGAAGCTATGGTGAAGGAAGTTGTGTCCTTAATTAGCCTCTCATCTTGTCTGTATTGGCATATACAAAGGCTACTGACTTGTGGATATTGATTTTATATCCTGACACATTACTATATTTTTTAATGACTTCCAGGAGTCTTGTGGTTGAGACTTTGGGGTTCTCTAAGTATAAGGTCATATCGTCAGCAAAGAGGGAGAGTTTGACCTCCTCTGCTCCCATTTGGATGCCCTTTATTTTAATTAGCTGGGCCTGGCGAGGCATGCCTGTCATCCTAGCTATTCTGGAGGCTGAGGTGGGAGGATCACTTAACTCAGGAGTTGGAGGTTGCTAGGAGCTATAATTATGGCACTGGGCTCCAGACTGTAAAAAAAAAAAAAAATCAAATTAGGTTAGTGTGTGTGTGTGTGTGTGTGTGTGTGTGTGTCATTCCTCTTGATAACCTGGCTCAAAGTAAGCAATGGAATTTATGTCTCAGAAGTACACCTTTTTTTACTTTATCTATTTTACTTCCTAAATTAGGATTCACTTTCATCTAAAATGTCACCTTTCTGTCTAATGAAAAGATCTTTGCTCCACTTAAGTTCCTTTTTCTTTTTTCTTCTGAATTTTTCTTTACATCATTGACTTAGAGGCCCTTGAGGTCTTCCCATGTTACTCTCAGCCTGAGGAAACCATTCTCAAACTTGCAATAGAGTGGGGTGGGGATGCTGATTTTGCCCCCCCAGAGGACATTTGGCAATACTTAGGACATTTTTGGTTGTTACAAGCTGGGGCAGGTGCAAGTAGCATCTAGGCGGTAGAGGCCAGACATGCTGCCAAACACTCTCCGATGCATAGGACAGCCCCCCTGCCTCCCAAACAGAGAATTATCCAGCCCATGCGGTTAGTAGAGTTGAGATAGAGCACACATAGTTCGATGGAGGCTCATGCTGCAATTCCCGGTTCTCTGTGTTAGCTTCTGGCACTGCCTTGCCGGCTGCATAGAGCTCTTTGATTGGGTGTAGTCTAGAGAAAAGGAAAATGAATTTAGACGAATATTCCTGGCTGTCCTTCTGGGATGACAACATGAAGATGAATAGTCTACTTACCGCACCTGTTGGAAATCAGTACAACTGCTTGGGGGAACAACGGGCCATCTCCAGTGAAACTGGAAACACCCGAACCAACAACCCAGCCCAACCACCCCTAGTTCTCTTCCTCTGGAGAAACCTTCACACAAGTGAGTACGAGGAGACCCAGACAAGATGCGTGCTGAGCACTGCTTGTCGTAGTGAAAACAGGAAACAGCCCAGATGTCCAGAAAGAGAAGGAATAAAACCCGGTAGGATGGTCACAGGCTGCTATACAGTCCTGTGGTAAAGAAACTTCTAGATTGATGTGTGAACTACTAGCTTCAGTTACTAGAGCTAGAACTCAAAACCAATTTCTGCTGCATAAAATATAGATGGTATGATATTTATATATATAATATATATATATAACTTAAATATAAGATATATATATTTTTAGAGATGGGGGTCTCACTATATTGCGGAGATTGACCTCAAACTCCTGGTCTCAATAGTCCTCTTGCCTCAGGCTCCTGTAGTAGGTAGAACTATAGGCATCTTCCATGATGCACCACTAATTTTTCTATTTTTAGTAGGGGTCTTGCTCTTGCTCAGGCTGGTCTCGAACTCCTGAGTGCAAGTGACCCTCCCACCTCGGCCTCCCGGAATGCTAGGATTATAGGCATGAGCCACCATAGCCGGCCTCTTCCAACTTCTGGTAGCCCCAGATGCTCCTTGCTGTGTAGGGGGGATAACGCTCATCTTCCCATGATCTCTGGCCTGTGTCTCTTCACACTGCCCCTTCTCTGTATGTCTGTGTCCAAATTTCCCTCCAATGACCTCATTTTGACTTGTTTACGTTTGCAAACACCAAGGCATACATTCCAAGGTTCTCGGGGCTAGGACTTCAACATACTTTTGGGGAGGAGACACACTTTAATTCATAACAGTGGTCAAAGGATGAACATGTCCTGAAAAGCCACATGCCACACACATGAGCGTGGTATCCTCCAGGCAGAGAAGCACAGGGAGAGGCAGGAGAGAAGTTTACCAGTACTGTTTCATTTCCTTTTTTTTTCTTTTTCATGTCAGATGGGTAATGTGCGGACATCGTAAAAGATTTGTGGGAGGCACATCTCACGCATGCGCATGAAAACCCAATCATCACGTTTATGAACTACGGAAGGATCTGTTTCATTTCTTGATAAAATAAATGCAAATCTGGAATGAATATGAATGTGTCATCATAACTATTTTATCTTTGTCATTCAGCTAATTCAGGAATCTTCAGGGGATAAATTACAACCTGAGAATATAGATAAAGTCATATTCAAACTATTTTTATCTGGCTCTGTGCTGCTTCTTATATTCAAGTTTTTATTTGTTCTTTTTATTCTCAATGCTTCACCGTTGTCTAATTTTTTCTTTCTTTTTTTTTTTTTTGAGACAGAGTCTCACTGTGTTGCCCTTGGAGAGTGCCATGGTGTCACAGCTCACAGCAACCTCAAACTCTTGGGCTGAAGCTATTTTCTTGCCTCATTCTCCCAAGTAGCTGGGACTACAGGTGCCTGCCACAACGCCCTGCTATTTTTTGTTGCATTTGTCTTTGTTGTTTAGCTGGCCTGGCCCAGGTTTGAACCCACCAGCCTCAGTGTATGTGGCCAGCGCCCTACCCACTGAGCTATGGGCGCCGCCTGTTGTCTAATTTTTTTTGTTGTTGTTTCATTAAGAGAGAATAAAAGGAGGCATTTGAGACAGCATTTTCCACCTGGAAATGTACCTGACTGGCTTGAACAGTAGGAGAACATCTTTTATAGAAGTCAAAGTGTTCTCTCTTCTGATTTTCAGGATGTAAAGCTCAGCCTGCAATCAGCAACTTGTAATATTTAGACTTCAGACCAGCATCCGAGATTATAGCCTCCTATAGATCATCTGTAGCTCAGCTCCTGTCCAAAGCCAGCCTGAGGGAAAACACGAGGACATGTGACTCCAGCCAACAGCGTCGGAAGACCAAGTTGGTTTGTACAAAGCCTGTATCTATTCAGGACAAAGCTAGAAAAATAAGGGCAAAAAAGGTAAGTGTTCATAAAGCTAGGTTTACTCAATTAAATCAACCTCCTTCCTTTTTAAATTAAAAAAATTTTGTTTTTTATTTAATTAATTAATTATTTTTTTATTTCATTATTTTTTTTTTTTGAGACAGAGCCTCAAGCTCTGAGGATAGAGTGCTGTGGCATCACAGCTCACAGCAACCTCCAACTCCTGGGCTCAAGCGAGTCTCCTGCCTCTGCCTCCCAAGTAGCTGGGACTACAGGCG
>CAUYRH010043682.1:0-12187 GCA_963574655.1 Perodicticus potto | reverse complement strand
GAGGTCAGTGTGTCCCTGTGTGTCCCGTGTGCCCTGTGCGTGGAGGTCAGTGTGTCCCTGTGTGGAGGTCAGTGTGTCCCTGTGTGTCCCGTGTGCCCTGTGCATGGGGGTTAGTGTGTCCCTGTGTGTCCCGTGTGCCCTGTGCGTGGAGGTCAGTGTGTCCCTGTGTGGAGGTCAGTGTGTCCCTGTGTGTCCCGTGTGCCCTGCCCATGCTGGTCTTCCTCAGAGTGGATGTCTCTAGGGTCTGGACCTCTGCCCTGTCTCCCCCTAACCACCTCCCTTCGGTCCGTGCCTCACGCCCCTGTTAGGGTATCTGGGAATCCCAGTGAACTTGGGTCGGAGTTGACCGGAGGGAGGAGAAACAGTAAGCAGGAGGCAGGTGGGAGGAGGGCAGAGCAGGCTGGGAGCGGCCCCTGGGAGTCTGGGTGCGCCTGTGTGAGCCCCCGTGTGTATCCGTGTTCGTGCACGTCTTTGGGGGCATCCCTGTGTGTTTGATCCGTGCGTCTCTGTCTGTGCCTGTGGATGGGACGTACATATATGCCTCAGTCTACGTGTGTGTTGGTGAGGGGCATACATGGAGCCATCTCTGCATCTGTCTGGCCAGGGATAGGTCCTGGCAAGCCAAGCCTTGCCTTCAGCCCCACCACAAAGAAAAACTCTCCACCCCCACATAGGTTCTCTCTGGCTCCCCTCCTTCTCTTGTGCTTTGGTCATGAGCATTTTAGACTCCTTCCCCCAGCTGAGTCTCACCCAGCCCTCGCCCATGCCCCTGCACCTCGCCTGGGCCTCCCTCATCTGCCCCAACAGTGCCCTTTTCAGTCCTGTGTGCACTTCCAGCCACAGCAGGCAGCCCAGAGCATGCCACTTCCCGGTCAAGGATCCTTCAGGTCTCCCCTTTACCAACTTCATGGAGCCAAAACTACTGCCTCTGCCAGGAACCCTCCCTGGATGTCTTAGCCCAGAAAAGGCTTGGTGCCTCTGTGCCCAGCACTCCTCCATCAGGCCGGATGGGTCGGCCTCCCTGACCCTTCTCTCCCTGTGGCCTAGAAGGCTCAGTGCATAATTCAGCTCTAGAATCATCTCTAAAAACACCTAAGTCAAAGACAGGCGGATATGGGGAGTAGAGGCCTGGGGAACTGGCCACTCTGAAAACATCTCCAGGAAACGGGTAAACACTTCGTTCCAATTTTTTTATTCTTTGTGCAGGGTACTAATTTTCTAGGGCTGTCGTGACACATTATCACAGACTTAGTAGCTTAAAACAATAGAAATTTATTTTCTGGTAATTATGGAGACCAGAAGTTCAAAATCAAGACGTTCACATGAAGGGCAGGAAGGACTGTGCTCCCTCCTGAGACTCTCCCAGCTTCTGACAGTCCTTGGCTTGGCGTCCCTTGGCTTGTAGACGCACCACTCCAGTCTCTATCTATGCCTTTGTGTGACTTTCTCTGTGTCTCTCCGCATCTCACAGCTCTCTCTCCTTATAAGGATGCCAGTCATGGGATATAGGGCCCACCCTACATCCAGGATGATCTCATCTCAAGATCCTTAACTTGATTCCATCTGCAAAGGCCCTGTTTCCAAATAAGGGAATAATGCACATTCATAGGTACTGGGGGGTAAGACCGGGGAATGTCTTTGGTGGGGACACATTTCAACCCACTACATGGACTTATAATGCTAGACTCACGATAGAAACTCAAGAACAGCTTTTTGGCCTAAGTAGTTGATGATGACAAGCAACAGAGACACCAGGACTGTCTCGGTTAAAGGTTGCCTCACACAGCTGGTGCTCAGCCCTCCCGTGTGGGCTGACACACCTGTGGACGCAGGCCACACAAGTGCTTCCAGACCTCCGGAAGCCAGGCTTTCTCCAGAAGACAAATGATGGTGGCGAATTCCTGGGCCAGGGGTCTCACATCCTGGTTTCAAATCCTTGTGCCAAAGACCCTCCAACTCTCTGGCCATCACCTATGTGCTGGAATCTCTTAATCCTGGCCCTGCCTATCTTGAGGTCACAGCAAGGTCAAAATGAAGGTACAGGCCTGAGAAACCCCATCCCTGAGATGGCCAGGCCTGTTTTCACGGCAAAGGGATTAGCAACGTCTAGGACACAGCAAGAACAGCAGCCAGACAGTGGCTGCATATAAATTTTTTAACTTTCAGATAATCTGCAAGGCAGGCAAGCAACACTGCTGTGCACCTACTATGTTCCAGGCCTTGTACTGGGCACGTGGCCTGCTGTCCTTCATGGCAGAGGCGTTGAGATACCCACCTTTTTTAAAGTGAAGCACAAAAGCTGGCAAGTTCACGTGGCTATTAGGATTTCGAGTGTCTATAAAGAAGTCACCGAAAAGTGGGTTAAGGGAAGGCCAGGGCAAAGGAAAGGAAGCTTTAGAAGCTATTTGTACATTTTGAGACCTGGGTGGATGTCTTGGAGTCAAGATAAATAAATAAGCAGCTGATTTCCCTTGAGGAGACTCAGGCCACCTTTTATTCTTTCGTTGGCTTACAAGCCAAAACAGCTGCATTTTATCATTCCTCAGAAATCCATAAAAGGGCTGGAAAATGCTGGTGCATGTGGGGAAAATGGATGAGCATTTAAATTTAATTGTGGCCCCCTGCCGCCTGTGATGGAGCCTGGAGATAACACCTATTGGGCCTTGGGATTGTCCCAGCAGAGCAGCAGAGAGAAATACTTTGTGTCTAGATCACGAGTCTAGCCCCCAGGCCCACCCTGACCACCCCATCTCTGGCCTCGTAAAGCTTCCCTCCCCCTTTCTTACCATTCCCAAGGAGTTGTCCTGAGCATTTCTGTGTGTCCATGTGCCTGGCCTTCTGTCCCACCTGGGAGCTCTATGCAGGATGGCTGGGTCCCTCCCCCACCCCGACTCCCCACAAGGCCATCACAGGCCTGCTTAGTCACTCACATGGGACTCACATGGCAAGCTTCCATCCCTGATAGTGACCTTGCCTGGCCTTCCCTGCTCATCCTTCTTGCCTGGAACCATCAGGCTGAGCTTCAGAGTTGGGCCCTGGCCTCCCATGCTGACTTTGTGAATCATAGCACACCTAAGTTGTTGCAGGTGTGAGAAACTCAAGAACTCACTGGTTCTACAAACTCAACGAATGTGATTCAGGGGTCTGAGACTGGGTACTTCCAGTGACCTCCTACCAGATGACACTGAAGCATATGCTTTGTGGACCTCAGCTTGAGTCCCGAGGCTTCCTGAGTCCATGTGTCTCAGTCATAGGTGGGTAATCTGGAGTCCAGAGAGGGTCCAGGAGTTCCCTGAGGTTATGTCATGAGAAAGCATGGACGAGCAGGGCTCCTGCTCACAGCGCTGCCCTCTGTACCAGGAGTCTCAAACCACATGCTCCAGGGATTGTAAAAGCAAAAACACAAGGCAACTCTAACTCAGCTCCTGCCTGCTGTCACCCAGGACCAGGCAAGGTGACAGGAAGGCTTCTGAACCTTCCCTTCCTTTGTCCTGGCCTTCCCCTTAACCCTCTTTTTGGTGACTTCTTTGTAGACACTTGAAAGCCTAATAGCCATGTGAACTTGATCGGCTTTTATGCTTCACTTTAAAAAAGATGGGTATCTCAACCCCTCTGCCATGAAGGACAGCAGGCCACGTGCCCACATACCTCCCAATATTAAAATTTTCCTGGTCAAACCAAACCTGTTGGGGGATCAGGTGCCCATCTTAGCCCTGCTTTCTGCCCTGTCGCAGGAGTGCCAGCAAAGCCATCTGACTCTCCCCCAGCCTCCTGCCAGTCCTCCCAGTGCAGCTTCACCCTCTGCATATGGCAGGGACCTGAATCTGGGACTAGACTAGGTCACCTGTAGTCCCAGCCCTACTCAGGAGAGGGCCAAGGCTTGGGGGCTTATGGATCTGGTAGACTCTGGTGCCTAAGCCACCTCTGCATATTCTTAACTTCATCCTTTCTCAAACTCAGTTTTCTTGCATGGAAAGTGAAAATGATCATGACCTTGACCCCACAGAACCTTTGTGTACATGGAATGAGATCAGAACTCAAGCCCTGTTGCAAGGACAAGTAGCTCCCAGCCCCTGCTCTTTCCCACGGCTCTGCACAGCCAGGAACTCTTAAGTGCTACAGACACCGCCCATGGTTCATTCAGTACTAGGATCCCTTTACTCTGTCTGGGTTTCCTTCCTCACTCCCTTCCTGATTTCTTGCTTCATTTTTCACCCAACCTCCAATTCTTCCCAGAAACCCCTAGCTCCAGAACAGCAGCTTCTCAGCAGACAATGTAAGGATAAAAGATGGATTTCATCAGAAATAGAAGCTCTCCTAGAATATAGTGCTATGTGAAGTATCCCAGACTGAGAAGAGCTCAGACATGTCTACACTCAGCAGGGGGAACTACTGTGATCAATTACTGATGTCTGCCACGAGTGCAGCAGTGAGGAGTGATAGAACGTGTGCAGTGTGCTTGCTGCTCATTCCTCTTGTCAGATGCACCTGTCATCCAGGCAGCTCTTCACAGTCCACTTTCTCAGTCAGACTTCTCAGAGCCTCACTGTGAGGTCAGAGGTATTATAGTATTACCCACCATATAAAAGGTAAGATAATCAAAGACACAGGAAGGTAAAGTAACTTGCTCAAAGTCAAGCACCAATGATAGGACCAGAGGCAGGTTTTCCCTAAGTTCCCTCTCCCTATTTTGCTTTCTGGCCTCATTTTTCCCGATCCTGAGAAGAATCAAGGCCTGTGGGTCCGGGTATTGATCGGCATACATGCACATTTCCCAGGGCCATGTTTGGGCCCTGACTTTGAGATCTCAGAGAAAACACAGACCTTGTTAGTAGCCCATGTGACCCTAGTCTGTCCCTCCCCATTTTCAGACCTCAAACTTCCCAATTACAAAGTATAGGGAAGAGTGCTTCCCATCGGTATGAAATGATGGGCTTCCCGGGAGATCTGACCCCTGCTAGTTCGCATAGAAGGACCTCTGAATCCTTCAGCCTCCCTGAAGGGCTGTGGCTCATTTACAGGCCTGTAAACAGCCCCATGCAGAGCGTCCTCCCAGCCTACAGAAAGCGAAGAGAACAGGACCTCACACAGGCCTACCCCCACCTCCATGGGATTCTGCCAATCCCACCACCAGCAGGAAAACATTCCTGTCCTTGAGGCCACTGAGGGTGGCCAGGCTGAGCCTGGGCTGCTCTGTCCCAGGACCCAAGGTCAGAGCTCTCTCCTGCCTGCCTGGTGACTCAGACCACAGCTTTTGCCCCATAAGCCTCAGCTGATGGCACCTGCCCCACGCCGCGTCACCTGGCGGGGGAGAGCTGGATGAGATAACGTCTGGACTGGGATTCTGCTGTAGTGAAAGAAAAGCTCTTTGCACACATGGCTGATCCTTCACTTATTTATTTATTTTTGTTCGCAGCTCTCAGCCCAACTCAGCAAGCCCGGGTCATGAAGGGGAGAAGCTCAAGTCTTTCTTGCAGCCTGACTTCCCACAGAGAGGCTCCATGTTTACAGTTCTGGGGTTTCCCAGCAAAGAGTAACACTCCAGTTGGAAGCTCATGTGGCCAAAGACCAATGTCTTGGCCACAAGACAAAAGACCAGGGAAAAGTGATATGCCACCCAAGAACATGAGCTCTGTGGGAGGTCCTAGCAACAAGACTGAGACAGCAAAGGGAAAAAAATGTATAGCATTAATTTAGCAGCTACTGTGTCCTCAGTCATCTGCTAGAGATTTCATTTTAGGTAGCTCATTTATCTTGTAAGTAATCAAACTGGTCAATTCTCAATCCCATTCACACAGAGAACGTGTAATCATCATCAGTGGTTCTGGTTTGATAATTTTGGGTGGACTCCAGGCACACGATTTTTAAACTGCAGGGAGGGTGAGAACTGTGGCCATGTGCTATGCTTATCAAACTCCGATGTGTGCAGGAATGAATCTCTTTGATCTTAGTAAATACAGATTCCAGTAGTGCAGGGCCAGGGCAGGGTTGCATTTCTGCATTTCTAAACAGCTCTCAAGGGATGCCGGAGCTGTTAGTCCCTGGACCTTGCTGCAAGGAACACGGGTGTAGCCTGTAAACTCCAAGACTGTCTGCTTCATTGCTGGATCCCAAGTCCCTCCAATGGCACCAGCACAAAATAACCACAGAGTCAATATTTGTCAGAGGCATAAAAAAAAAATGAATAGGTCTTGGAGGTAGATGTTGTGTGGCTGTCATTTGAGCTGGGGGGACTGTGTGGACGTTACTTCAGGTGTCATTCACTGCAATGCCCATCTGAAAGATGGGAGTGATAGTGTTTTTTATTCTAAAAGGTTATTTGGAGGATGAAATGAGACAATTTGCAAACTGATTGCTAGATCAGGGTGGGATTTCCGTCCAGGGCCGGGGCATTATTAAAAGTTATTGTTTGCTTTTTAGGTATGAGAGTAATTTTTGTTATTTCTTTTCTATTTTTAATTTTTTTTAAAGCTGGAGCAAGACATGCTGAAGTATTTACAGGTGAAATGATGCAATGTCTGTTCTAATGCTTTAGATGTTCAGGCAGAGAGGGAGAGAGGAAAGAAGAAAAGACAGAAAAGGAAGAGGAGGAAAGAAAAAAGGCAAAAGGGATGGATATGAAAAAACCAACGACGGGCGGTGCCTGTGGCTCAAAGGAGTAGGGCGCCAGCCCCATATGCCAGAGGTGGCGGGTTCAAACTCAGCTCCGGCCAAAAACTGCAAAAAAGAAAGAAAGGAAAAAACAATGACAAACAGGGATCATTATCGAAGCTGGGTGGTGAACACAAGAGTGTCCACTGATATTCGATTTTGCATACGGTTGAACATTTCTACCGTAAAAGGATAGCAATAATAAATTTTAAATGTGCTGACGCTGTTAAATTGACTACCTTGTCTCCCAATTCATAGCAGGTGCTACGTAAGCAATAGCTCCTGTCCCTCTGGGCAGTCTCCAAGTTCACCAACTATGTCTTCCTACCCAAGTGACATGGCCAGTGTCCCAGCATTAGGAATTAGCAATGATGAGATTTAAGACGAGCTCTTCCTAGAGATAAGATCAGCTTGGAAAGCAGTGGCAGTGGTAAAAAGAAGAACTGCTGTGGAATACTGTGTCCGGACTTTTGCACACATTGCATTATTTAATTTTTGCCAAATGCTATGAGGTAGGCACCATTATTCCCACTTCCCAGATGAGCAAGTGGAGACTCAGAGCTGAAGCGCCTTGGCCGAGGACATGCTGGCTACCCGGGGCTCCCCCTATATGCACTGGCAGTCTCTGCAGCATTTATTCTGTGGCCTGCTTTGGTTCTTGGGTCTTACTCCTGGTTTGGAAGGAACATCCTGCCTGCTCAGCCTGCTGCTCCTCTCAGCTGCATCTCAAGGGTAGACCTTTGGTCAACAGCTCCTGCCGGCCTGCTGACCAGGCTCTGGCACGGGTGCTCAGGCACACTGAGAAGACAGGTCCTCCCACTCTACCCTCCCTGCCTGAACCCAGCAGGGTGGGATTTCCGTCCAGGGCCGGGGCATTATAAATACAAAGCCGCCTGCTCCCCGGGCCGCACACTCCAGCATGAATGGCAGCCATTCTTTGCCCAAACTCCAGCTTGCCACGGCTACGGCTACGCAGCCTGGGAAGGAGCCCTCAGCCTTCCCCAGGCCTGTAAATACCAAAGCCACACACACGGCAGGGCTGCAGCAGCCAATAAATCTCGGCCACAGGGTCCTCTTAAAGAGGCAGAGCCCGGACCAACACCAGGCCAGGCAGTGACAGTGGCTTAGTGACAGCTGGCAGTCCAGCCCAGCCCTAGGATGGAGACAGAGAAGACAAACATGCAGCGGGCACTCTCCACAGGCTTGTTTCTCTTGCTTTATAAAATTTAACTTTTTCCCCTTTCTGCTGCTCACCCTGGGGATGGGCCAACAAGGAGACCTGCTGGTGGGAATGAACGCGTGATTCATTTTCTGGAAGCTGGAGCCACAGGGTTCATGGCAGGAGTTGGGAGGGGAAGCAGAGAACTCTTGGGCTCCCCACCCACCAAGCCTTGGGGAAGCTGAGGGGGACAGTCAGGACCCGATGAGACAAGGAGCCCAGCAACTCCCCTCCTGGGCAGGCATAGTGGCCACTGGGGAGGACGCTGCTAAGACAAACAGTGCTGAAGGTGAGAGCTGGATGTAGCCTTAGAGATGACATCCTTTCACTCCAGACCAGAGGAAAGTAAGGCTGGCGAAGTCTAAACATGTGGGTGGCTCACCCAGAGGTTGCAGGGTTGAGCCAGGGCTGGACTCCTATTTCTTTTTTTTGTTTGGTTTTTAGAGACAGAATCTCAGTTTGTCGCCCTCGGTAGAGTACCATGGCATTACAGGTCATAACAACCTCCAGCTCTTAGGCTAGGGCAATTCTCTTGCCTCAGTCTCCCAAGTAGCTGGGACTACAGGCACCCGCCACAACACCCGGCTATTTTTGTGTTGCAGTTTGACCGGGACTGGGTTTGAACCTGCCGCCCTCGGTATATGGGGCCAGAGCCCTACTCACTGAGCCACAGGCACCGCCGTCCCTACTCCCCCCTCCCCCGTTTCTTATAAGAGCCATTTTTGTCATCTTTGTGCTTTGGATATAGCTGTATCTTGATATAAGGAGGAATCTGGGATTTAACAGCCTCCTCCTAGGATGGTGTGTGCAGTTTCTCCTGGAGCTGGTTTCCCATGTGCTTACAAGCCCACAAGACAAACACCTTTGCCTCAGTTGTCCTTCCTGGGCAGCCCACCTTCCTAGTACCCCTGCACCATGCATCCTGACAGCATCCTGACGTCCTCCCATCTGGCACTATGGATGTACCTGGCACTATGGATGCATCGGGTACACTGGGGGATATGTGACTCATGCCCTGAGGAAGCACGCAATTTAGGTGGAAGGTGGGGACTCTCAGTCTGCCTGGCTCTGCACACTTGGGCTGCCTCACACTAGTGCAGGATGGAAGGGGTTGGGAGGAACGGCAGGCTTCCCTTCCTGAGGAGGACAGGGTGGGCCAGGTAAGAGGACAGGGGCAGTTGGAATTGCGGAGCCAGAGCTGGAGGGCAGAGCCCACTGGGCAAGACAAACAGCTCATGCCAAGGCCCAGGGGCAGGAAGTACATTCTAAGAAAGTGGGTTAAAAGATCCTGCCAGGAGGGGTAGGAGGGGACATGAGTAGCTGGATCCCAGACCACTGTTCCTGCCTCTGAGTCTATCAGGGACACCAGTGACCTCACCGTACTGCCCACCTGAAGCTCAAACTCTCATTTCACAGATGAGCAAGTTGAGGTCATGGTGAAAAGGAAAGTGCCCAAGGTAATCTGGCTAATTGGGGTCAAATTAATCCAAGAAAAATGCTCCTGAGTCTTACCTCGCTTGCATGATTTTATTGTCTCTCTGGAAGCAACAGGTGAATGTGGAAATAGGATGTGTTTGCTTATGTTTCCAGGAAATGATTAACTTCCGACCTGCTGACCTTGGTTACCTGGTTGCCAGAGTATTAGACACCTGCTGGTCACCTGGGCTAGGGAGGCCTGGAGAAAAAGTCAGAGCCTTCTACCCCACCTGAATGAGCTGCTTTGTCTGTACACACTGGGATCACGGACTGTCCAAACTGGGAGGATACTGAGGATCAGAGAGGGAGAGGAGCCAGCCTGAGGTCACACAGCTGCTTGGAAACATGCACAGGTGCACTCTGACAACTAGGCTTATGGCCTGTTCTTGAGGAGAGAAGAAATTCCATCCACTAGGCAGCATTAGCTCAGAGCTGACTCTGCCTGGCCTGCATGGCAGGGAGGGGTTGTTGGACATGGAATACCGTGATGCATTGAGCACTAATCCCTCCAGACTCCAGGACTGGATTTTCATAACTGATCCTCTCCATTCCTCACTGTAGCCCTGGGAGGCAGGCATTGTCATGCCCATTTCACAGATGAGGAAATTGAGGCTCAAACTACGTGGAAAGATTACAGGTTTTAAAAATTACAGCCAGGGTCCCCATGAGGTACCTCTGACTGAAGCTTGTCTTTCCCTCTCTTTCTCCCTCCCCAAGTTGTCCCTGCCCTGTCGGCCCTTGTTCTAGCATGAGAGCCCCAAACTCTAAGGACAGGGTGGAGCCCTCTCCCAAGTACCATGCTGTGCCCACTGAGAGATGAGGGTGTGAGGGTCAAGAAGCCCACAGCCTGGACAGTCAGATGGGTCTTAGAGACGAAGCTCTATGTAGGTCCCAAGGATGGGTAGGATTTAGTGAGGCCACTTGAGGATGGTAGATGGTAACTTATTTTGAAAAGTTGTCCCTTTGGGATCTGTTGAGCCACCCCACCCACCTCCTGTGCCCAGAGGCTTAAGGGGAAAGCTAAGAGGTTGGTTGGCCGTGGGCTGTCTTTCAGCTCCAGTCTGGATCCCCCCCTTCCTCCGTCTGATATTCCACCTACCCCCTCATTCTGAAATCGTGCGGTAACACTCAGGACCAGCTGGGAAGTGTGTCCCAGGGGACAGAATGTGGAGCTGGGAGATATGCCACAAGGATCAAGACCTGGCTTTGATACCTGAGGCTGGGTCAGCCTGGGTGAGTCACTGACACCCTCAGGGATCATTGTCCTTGTTTGCTAAACAGACGACAGTCCCCACTTCACAGGGCTCTTGAGCACATTGAGAGGGGCTGCCCCACCCTCGTGTCTGTGTGCACAGGAAATCCTAGTGCTCACTCCGGGCATCTGCCCCTGCCTCAATAAATTGTCCCCATCTCCAGGCAGCATCTGCAGCCCACTCCCTGTGTCCCAGCACTCAGCACAGGACAGGCAGGGTGTGGGAGAGGGGACCGAGGACTGCGGAGCTCAGCACCCCGACACCTTCATCTTGGAGGTGCTGCAGAGTGCTGGGCAGGGCTGCAGCCCCAAAGCTCGGTGCTCCAAGGAGGTCCCCCAAGACAGAAATAACACGAGAAGCCCCATCCTCAGCATTCCTCGGCTGGATGCTTCTGGGGCCTGCCCTGCCACATGGGGTTGGTGAGGGGCCTGCAGGAGCCCTCCTAGATCACCGAGACACATGTGATGCTGGGGGCAAAGCCCTAGCTTCAAGGTCAGATGGGTGTGGGGCCCAGAGCTGGCCCCACACGCTACCTGCAAGCAGCAAGCCATTATGCGTTCCCGCTCCATGATGACCATAACTATCTGCAGAGCTGTTATGGATTTAGGACCAACGATGATGACAATAATGACAGTGCTCCCTCACTGGGTCTGGGCATGTGCCAGGCCCGATTCTAAACCCTGTTCATACAGATGCCTCAGAGCCTCCCAGCAACCCTGTGAGTAAGGTGCTGGCACAACCCCTTTTGTAGATGAGGAAACTGAGGCCACCAGAGTAAGTGGCTCATCATGCCCACACGACTGGTGGCTGGTGGAGCAGGGCTCCAACTCTCACATAGGGCTGCAGCCTGTGCTCTTTCCAGCATGTGAGCAAATGCCGGCCTTGCAGCTATGATCAGGAAATGTAGCAGTAGCTCAACATTACTGTCCTCCCTGGTGGTGGACTGCAGGCCCCATGAGGCCCAGGCACGAGTGCCATGTGGCCTTGGGGACCAGGTTGGCCACGGCTCACTCCTGTGGCTTCCGTGATGGCCCATAGGGAGTTCACCCTTTGCCCACAATCTCTGCACAGATGCAACCCCAATGTCACAGGTCAGGAGCACCTGTCTGTTCCAAAGGGGAGAATCTCAGGTGGGAACAGGCAAGGAGGAAAGAAAGCCCCCAAGGTCCATTTTGCTCCTGAGGTCCCCTTCCTTCTCTGCCCAGGACACCCCTGGGGGACAGTGCCGCCACTGAACTCTGCCTTCTAAATGTCTGTGTCTTTAAGTATTTATGGATAGGAAGTCATCCTGCAGAAGGGGTGGAGGGATCACCCCCAAAATCCCAAAGCACATTCTGTTTTCCTGCTCTTCCCAGTCCCCAAGAGAAGGGAAGTTTTGAGAGCCAAGGCAAGAGAAAACAGGCTACGCAGTGACATTTTATTTTTTTTTATTTTTTTATTTTTTTAATTATTTTTTATTGAGTTATAACTGTGTACAATGATTCAGGCTTGGAGTGCAGTGTGCGGGCTTCCCATACAATCGGAGATATTTTTATCCACCTGATTAATGTAACATTCATGATATTTTCTCATTTACTATGTGAAAACA
>CAUYRH010043681.1:0-10516 GCA_963574655.1 Perodicticus potto | reverse complement strand
ACTCAGTTAAAGATTACAGAACAAGGGGCAGTGCCTGTGGCTCATCGAGTAGTGTGCCGGCCCCATACACTGAAGGTGGCGGGTTCAAACCCAGCCTCAGCCGAACTGCAAAACAGAAAAATAGCTGGGCATTGTGGCGGGTGCCTGTAGTCCCAGCTACTCGGGAGGCTGAGGCAGCAGAATCGCCTAAGCCCAGGAGTTGGAGGTTGCTGTGAGCTGTGTGATGCCACAGCACTCTACCGAGGGCGATAAAGATAAAGTAAGACTCTGTCTCTACAAAAAAAAAAAAAAAGAAAGAGTATCCCTCTTAAATTACTTGCCCTCAACTCCTCAAATCATCATGCAGTGCTTTCTTTTCATCATTAGTAAAAACCAGGGGTGTTTACATTCTAAAAGTAAACACATCCTTCTCTTTCTTTTTCCTTCTCTATTTCTGGCTTCAGAGAATCCTAGAGGAATTGCATGTGTTTTTCTCTTTCATTTCTCACAGTAGCACTAGCCAAGCCATCCATGCAATGTCAGCCCTTGGACTTATCCTGCTTCCTGATTCTGATTGACACAGTGGCTGACTGAAGTGCTATATGGAGAAGGATTATCAGGCCCTGGCTGAGCTCAAAGGAAGAGTGCTGTGATTGATTAGTAATGCCTGCCCTGGGCTTGGGAGGGAGAAGGGGCAATATATGTGCCGTACATTTGCCAACCCAGTCTAGTTAGCCAGGAGACTACTGCTGTCAGGCAGCAAGACAAAAGCCAAGCAAAGCCAAAGGGACTGAAGAGTTTCAAATGGGAAGAAGAGACCTGAAAATGTTTTGAGTTAAAGACAGGAATGAGGGGATGGTGGGGGAGATTGTGCAGGTGTCATGAGAGATCCTTCGATGTTTTTCAGCTACTACCCTGCTCTTCTTTCAGTCATTCGACATCTGCGGCCGAGTGGGTGGAGTTAGGAAAGCCCTGAAGCTTCTCTGCACCTCTCAGGTGAGTTAATTTGGGGTGGTCCCCACTGAGGTCACAGGAACCTGGAGCTGGAAACAGCAGCATCCCCTTCATTACCCTACAAGTCACAGTGCTTCTGAGGATATGGCTCCCACAAAGGTCCATGGCTGTGTTTGTCTTTTCCCTCCCTGAAACAGAACTATGGAGTCCGAGCCACCGGGCAGCAGTGCACAGAAGCAGGCGATATCTGTGCCATCTGCCAGGCTGAGTTCCGAGAACCTCTGATTCTCCCGTGCCAGGTGAGCAGGCTCTGGCTGGGCCATTGGAGACTGAGGCTGGGGTACAGCAGAACCCTTCCCATGACCAGCCCTCAGAGCGCTGGCATGGGTCTTTGGGAGCAATCTGGTCAAGACTGGAGTCAGCTAAACCCAAGTTCAAATCTCAGCTCTACCTCTTGTTGGCTGGATGGCCTTGGGCAAATCACTTCACCTCTTTGAACCTCAGTTTCATTGGTAAAATGTAGAAATGCCAAATTCAGTGCAGTGCAGTGTCAGGATATCCCAAGTGTGAATTGTAGCAGCATTCTTGAGCCCCAAGTCAGTCACTGTATCTCTGTGAGCCTTGTTTTTTCTCATGTATAAAATATATTAGTAATGGGCAGCACCTGTGGCTCATCGAGTAGGGCACCAGCCCCATATACCGAAGGTGGCTGGTTCAAACCCGGCCTCAGCCGAACTGCAAAACAGAAAAATAGCCAGGCGTTGTGGCGGGCGCCTGTAGTCCCAGCTACTCGGGAGGCTGAGGCAAGAGAATCACCTAAGCCCAGGAGTTGGAGGTTGCTGTGAGCTGTGTGATACCACGGCACTCTACTGAGGGCGATAAAGTGAGACTCTGTCTCTACAAAAAAAAGAAAATATATATTAGTAATAATACCTACTTCATAGAGCTATTATTGCAACTAAAAGAGGTCAGCAATGGAAAGAACAAAGTTTGATTTGGTCATAAAGGTCGCTGCTATTGTAATTATTATTATCGAGATAATTATTATTGCCCCTTTATTTTTTTATTAGTCATGGATCACCAGCCCATGGGGGAAGTACTTGTCCATCCTCTTTAACTCCCTAAATGCATCCCTCCCTCCTCCTCCTCCTAACCAGGGTATAGGTGTCAATTCAGCAAATGTGTATGGGGTCAAAGCATCCTTTCAGACACAGGGGAGAAGAGACAGAGGGCACACAGATTCTATCCCGTCCTTTGGAAGCTCACACTCTCCTTGGGGAGACAGACACATACATAAATAACTATGAAACAAGGCAGGCGGTGATAAGTGCTGTATAAGAGAGATTCATGCAATGTCCCGGGGGACTGAGGCAGAAAGCAGTGCATCCCAGTTTGGGGAGGCTTTTTGCAGGAGCCATAAGCATAGTGGATGGATCAGGAGACAGGAGGTGGGGTCCCTGTTAAAGCATGAGCAAAAATTGTTTTGTTATTGCTATTTGGGGATTTGAGGGGAAGAGTTGTTTATAATTTTATTTCTTTTGAAATTGACAATACATTTGCATGAATCAAAATTCAAAAAGGAGACTAAAGAGACAAGATGACTAAATGCAATATGGGACCTGGGTCCGATCCCAGAACAGAGAAAGGACATTAATAGAAAACTAGTTGGATGAACTCCGAATACAATCTAGAGTTTAGTTAATAGTAATCTATCAGTATGGGTTTCTTAGCTTCAACAAATGTACCATGGCAATGCAAGAGGATAATATTAGGGGAAACTGAAACCTGGCGAACAGGCATATGGGGATTTTATGTTCTATCTTTGTAACTTTTCTATCAGCCCCAAATTATTCCAAAATAAAAGATTTTTTTTTTTTTTGTAGAGACAGAGTTTCACTTTATCGCCCTCGGTAGAGTGCCGTAGCGTCACACAGCTCACAGCAACCTCCAACTCCTGGGCTTAGGCGATTCCCGTGCCTCAGCCTCCCAAGTAGCTGGGACTACAGGTGCCTGTCACAACCCCCGGCTATTTTTGTTGTTGTTGTTGCAGTTTGGCCGGGGCTGGGTTTGAACCCGCCACCCTCGGTATATGGGGCCGGCGCCCTACTTGCTGAGCCACAGGTACCGCCCCCCAAATAAAAGATTTTTTAAAAAAAAATAATTTTTAGGCCGGGTGCGGTGGCTCATGTCACCAGTGTGTAATCCTAGCACTCTGAGAGGCCAAGGCAGGTGGATTGCCTGAGCTCACTGGTTTGAGACAAACCTGAGCAAGAGTAAGACCCTGCCTCTAAAAAAAATATATAGCCAGGCATTGTGGCAGGCACCTATAGTCCCAGGTACTTGAGAGATTGAGGCAAGAGAATCGCTTGAGCCCAAGAGCTTGAGTTTGCTGTGAGCTGTGACACACGGCACTGTAATGAGGGCGACAAAGTAAGACTCTGTCTCAAAAAATAATTTTTAGGATGGTGCCTGTGGCTAATAATTTTTTTTCTTTTTTTTTTGAGACAGAGCCTCAAGCTGTCACCCTGGGTAGAGTGCCGTGGCATCACAGCTCACAGTAACCTCCAACTCCTGGGCTCAAGCGAGTCTCCTACCTCTGCCTCCGAAGTAGCTGGGACTACAGACGCCCACCACAACGCCTGGCCATTTTTTGGTTGCAGCCGTCATTGTTGTTTGGCGGCCTGGGCTGGGTTCAAACCTGCTAGCTCAGGTGTACGTGGCTGGCGCCTTAGCCTGTTGAGGCACAGGTGCCGAGCCTGTGGCTAATAAATTTTAGGGCGCTGGCCCCCTATACCAAGGGTGGCGGGTTCAAACCCGGCCCCAGCTAAACTGTAACAAAAAAATAGCCGGGTGTCGTGGCAGGTGCCTGTAGTCCTAGCTACTTGGGAGGCTGAGGCAAGAGAATCACCTAAGCCCTAGAGCTGGAGGTTGCCGTGAGCTATGTGCCACAGCATTCTACGGAAGGTGACAAAGTGAGACTCTGTCTCTAAAATAATAATAATAGTAATAATAATTTTTAAAAGGCCAGGCATGGTGGCTCACGCCTATAATCCCAGCACTCTGGGAAGCAGAGATAGGAGGATCACTTGAGCTTAGGAGTTCAAGAGCAGCCTAAGCAAGAGTGAGACCTTGTCTCTCCTAAAAATGGAAAAAATTAGCTGGGCATTGTGGTGGGTGCCTGTAGTCCCAGCTACTCAGGAGGCTGAAGCAGGAGAATCTCTTGAACCCAGGAGTTTGAGGTTGCTATGAGCTAGGCAGAGGCCACAGCACTATAGCCTGGGCAATAAAGTAAGACTCAGTCTCAAAACAAATGAATTAATTAATACTAGGCCAGGTGCAGTTGCTCATGCCTGTAATCCCAGCACTCTGGGACGCTGAGGCAGGTGGATTGCTTGAGCTCAAGAGTTCAAGACCAGCCTGAGCAAGAGCATAGCCAGGCGTGTGGCAGTCACCTGTAGTCCCAGCTACTCGGGAGGATGAGGCAAAAGAATCACTTGAACCCAAGAGTTTGAGTTTCAAACTCTGTGAGCTATGATGCCAGGACACTCAATCCCAGGGCAACTGAATGAGACTCTGTCTCAAATAAATAAATTAAATTAAATAATTTTTAAAAGGAGGCCTATCACTGTGTGTGTAAATTTAATTATTTATTTATTTATTCATTTATTTTTAGAGAAAAGATCTTGCTCTTTCACCCAGACTGGAGTCTAGTGGCACAAGATCATCGCTCACTGCAACCTCAAACTCTTGGGGTCATGTGATCTTCCGATCTCAGCCTCCCAAGTAGCTGAAGCTATAGGCATGCACCACCTCACCTGGCTAATTTTTCTTAGTTTTTGTAGAGACAGTATCTCTCTATGTTGCTCAGACTGGTCTTGAACTCCTAGGCTCAAGCAATTCTCCTGCCTCAGCCTCCCAAAGGGCTGGGATTATAGTTGTGAGCCACCTCACTGGCCTCTTCTTTTAGAAAACATAAGTTACAGCATGTTCTACCCACACTGCTTTCTGCGCCTTGCCTTTGAAACTTGAAAATCCGTCTTAGAGATTCTCTTTACCCTAATTTATAGCTATATAACATGCCATTTTTGGATAGACCCCAATTTATTTAACCATTCTATTGAGAGGCATTTAGTAGCTTATAATCTTTTCTTTTTACCAATATGGCTATCACAAATGATCTGAAAAGTGGGGAAATCAATGGCACCTATCTGGGCTCATCAGGTTGATTAAATAAGTTAATTTGAGTGAGGCATTTAGAACTACACCTGGCACATGATCAGGGTTCAATAAATATTAGTTCTTATGGGCACGCATTCCATTTCCAAGGCACAAGCTCTTAGAAGGATAAATTCCTAGTGGTGGAATTATTAGGTCAGAAGGTACACAGTTTTGACAGATATTGCTAAATTGCCCTCCATAAGGAGTGTATCCACTTACATTCCCAGTGCGCAGCGTGACTCAGCTCCTCACTCCCGCCCTCACCAACAAACAGCATTATCAAGCCACTCCTGAGCTTTGCCAATCTGACAGGTGACAAACACTATCTCAGCATGGTTTTAATTTGCATTTCCTTAATGATGAGCATAGTTGAGCATCTTTTCATATGTCTCAGAGCCATCTGTATTTCATTCTCAGTAGCACGGATTATATGAACAAGATGTGAAGGTCAAAGTGTGGCAATCTCTCTAAGCTTCAGTCTGTCTACCTCTCTTCTGTCCTCTTGATACCATGGTATCTTCCCAAAGCTGGCTTAGAGATTCCTGGGAGGGGCCAGATAAGATACATTGTTCCTGATCTCAGAGTAATAGCCAGTAACAGCCATGACCAGTGCTGGTGGAAGACCAGAAGCATGACCAGGCTAAGCACACATCTCAGGCTTTGCTCTGCTGCTCTGAGCTGGGCCTGGAAGGGCAGAGAGGACTTGCACAGGTGAAAGGACCTTGCTGATTCCTTAATGCAGTGAATGAATGAATGACTCAGTTTTAATGTTGCTTCCTCCTGGATAGTTCATTGGGTAGCTGTTGCCCTTCTGCATCTTGAGAGTGGAGACCACATCTGTCTTGCTTAGCAGAGCCACAGTTCTGGCTCGGTAACTATTGGATGGACGGATGGATGGATGGATGAGTGGGTGGATGGATGGATGGATAGATAAGGGGGTGTACCGATGGGTGGGTAGATAGACCCATGGGCAGGTGAGTGGATAGACAGGTGGATGGGGGGAGGTAGATGGGTGGATAAATGAATGGCTAAACAAAGAAGGACAAACGGATGAGTGGGTGGATGAAGAGCCCACCAGGCTAAAGCAATATCTCATCTCCTCTCAGAGTCATCAAATTAAGCTCAGTGTGTCACTCTACCCCATCCCACACCAAGGTAGGGCCTGAAAAGCAGATTGTTGATTGAAGCAGATGCTGAGCATGTCTCAAGGTGAGAACTCTCTTCTGTGATAGAGCACACTTGCCTAGTTGAACACAGATGTTTATGGGATGTGCCTCCTGCCAGGATACTGCAGGTCAGGGAAAGGGCATTCTACACACAGAATGAGAAGCTTCCATTATTTAAAGGGGTCCTTTGCCAAAGAAAGTAAAAGTCCCTTTAGAGTACAAACGTCTTTCCACTTCTTGGTTACTATGGGTTTGGATTTTTGTGTGTTGTATGATATAAAGGAGGGAGGGCAAGAGATTGGTGATTTTGTGTTTACAAGTTCCTCCCACCTGATGCTATATGTCTTGTCTGTTCCTGTCCTTACAGATAGCTTGGGAGGGAAATAGCAACCCTATTTAACAGATAGGGAGGCTCAGAAAGGTGACAGGATGGACTTGGCAGCAGATCCATACCCATTGGCCATGCCCTTTCCACAGGGCTTGGTTTCTTACTTTGAAATTTCCTGGCTCAGCACCTCAGCAACTAGGGTGTCAGCCACATACACCAGAGCTGGTGGGTTCGAATCCAGCCCAGGCCTGCTAAACAATGACAACTATAACCAAAAAATAGCTGGGCGGCGTGGCAGGCACCTATAGTCCCAGCTACTTGAGAGGCAGAGGCAAGAGAATCGCTTAAGCCCAAGACCTTGAGACTCTGTCTCAAAAAAAAAGAAAGAAAGAAAGAAATTTCCTAATTTCTTAGGAAAGAAATTTTCCTGATTCCGAGGAATTCCTGGGAATATGCTGTGCTCTGCACAGATAGGCCTGTGCACATTGCTTCCTTAGAATGAATGAAGGCCTGAGCTAGGATCAAAATTCTTGGCAGCTGCCTCTCCACCGTTCACTCATTTATGCATGAGACCGACAGTATCCCAAGCACTAAGCCTGTAACTGAACAACACAATTCATTGCGCCCCTGACTCTCCATTCGTCTATCATCCAAAAGTGAAAGTGTTTGCCCTGGGCAGCTTGCAGGTTTTTAAGTACAGTCATATGAGATGATTTATGTGGCTGTGTGTGGGTTTTGAAAATCAGCATGCTCTACCTATATTCAGAGTCAGTGTTTAATTTCAACTCTGGACGTTGCTGTCCTGCCCAAATCTCTGAGGAGATTGGGAACTCCCAGAGGGCAGGGCTCAGGCCTTCATCATCCCAACATCCTGAGAGTCTCCCGCCTGATCTGCATTCATTCATCAGTGCCATGGAGGGCGCCCCAACTGTGTGTCAGCTCTCGGCTGGAAGTGAAAATACAATAACAGCAGTTGCTGCCCTCACGGAGTTTACCATCCAGAGGGCAGGGCGCCCTGGGATACCCAGGGCAGGGATGTTGAATAAGCAATTAGAACAGCAGTTCTCAAAGTTGTGGCCATGGTACCCCTGAGCGTCCCTTTCATGGGATTTCATGAGATCAAAAGTATTTTGGGGCGGTGCGTGTGGCTCATCGAGTAGGGTGCCGGCCCCACATACCGAGGGTGGCAGGTTCAAACCCAGCCTCGGCCGAACTGTAAAAACAGAAAAATAGCCGGGTGTTGTGGCGGGCACCTGTAGTCCCAGCTACTAGGGAGGCTGAGGCAAGAGAATCGCCTAAGCCCAGGAGTTGGAGGTTGCTGTGAGCTGTGTGACTCCACGGCACTCTACCGAGGGCGAAAAAGTGAGACTATGTCTCTAAAAAAAAAAAAAAAAAAGAGTATTTTTATACTAATACTAAGACATTATTTGCCTTTTTCACGTTATTTCTTTCATGAGCATACAGTGGAGTTTTCCAAAGGCTAGACACCCTGTGAGGAGGTCCTCACAGTGGCCAATGAATATGTGCTTGTATATTCTTATGTTTTAACTATATCTGTTTTCTGTTTCTAATGTGGTCAACGTGGACAAATTCAACTCACATGAACAAAAAGCTCTTTGAGGTCATCACTGATTTTAAAGATTATTAAAAGGATTTGGAAACAAAACATTTGGGAACTACTGAATTAGATGTATAATTGTCCCAGTGAATGTGTTGAATGAATGAATGAACAAACCAGTACATTCAGTGACTGTTTCCCACGTACCTAACTCAAGTTTACAGCTTCTGGTGAACAGGGGTTGTATTCCATTCTTCTATGTAAGTACCTCTTCTGTCCAGGGTAGCACAATTAGGCCACATTCGTTCATTCAACACACATTTCCTGAGCATCTGAGCAAGAACCGTGCTCGCAGTAAAACCTGGTCCCTACCTACAGAAACCTCTTAATCTAGTGAACAAAATAAATGAGTTTTCAGATAATTCCAGAAACCTGAGTATAATGCAGTGCTAGAGGTCTTCACAAGAAGGAATACGGTAGAAGAAAAGACATTTGCAGGAGACAGCGCGAGGATGAGGCTGGGAGACCTCACAGAGCAAGGAGGGATGACTGCCTGGGTAGGTCTTCTAGAAGGAGTCAGCTTCTACCCAGCTGGCAAGTGAGGATGGAGAAAGGGCATCCCAGGCAGGTAGAACACCTGTGCAAAGGCTGTGACAAAGCCTTGCGTTGAAGGTCACGGGCATGTCAGTGACACGAGGTACCCCAGGATGATGAGGCCGAAGAGAGAAGGGCCATCGTAGAAGGATTTGGATGCTGTGGTAGGAATTTCTAGAAGCTGTTGGACCCGCTGATGGCTGGGTCCTGCCCTTCAGACCATGCTGAGAATCTGGTATTCACTTCAAAGCTCTGTGTGGATGAATCTCCTCTCCCCATTCCTCTACATATACCTCACTACAGCCTGGAATGTTCTATCTCCATCCCCCTTTTTTCACCCAGCTAAATGCTAAATGTCCTTCAGGCCTCAGTTCATATGTCCCTTCCTCCAGGAAGTCTTCCTTGACTACCCCTCTTCCTGCTCAGACTGGTCTCTCTGTCACACCACACCATAGCACTGTGGAACTCTCCGTCAGAGCACTGTCTACAATGAAGCCCCTACTGTACACAGTGCTAGAAATGAATGGGTTTCTTTTTTTTTTTGAGACAGAGCCTCAAGCTGTCACCCTGGATAGAGTGCTGTGGCATTATAGCTCACAGCAACCTCCAATTCCTGGGCTCAAGTGAGTCTCCTGCCTCCGCCTCCCAAGTAGCTGGGACTACAGGCGCCCGCCACAACTCCCAGCCATTTTTGGGTTGCAGCCGTCATTGTTGTTTGGCAGGCCCGGGCTGGATCCGAACCCGCCAGCTCAGGTGTACATGTCTGGCACTTTGCCTGTTGAGCCACAGGCGCCGAGCCAATAAATGGGTTTCTAAGGAGCTTATAGCCTGTGATAGAGAGACAGATAATAAACAATAAACAAGCAAAAGATAAGCTAACACCTATATAGCGCTTACTATTTGCCAGGCATTGTTCCAAATGCCTTCTTTCTTATTTTTTATTTATTTATTTTTTTGTTTTTCAAAAAACATATTGTTTAGATTTTTATATGATCATTTTTCTCAAACTTCTTATTTTGATAAATTTCAAGCCTACAGAAAAGTTAAAGGGATGGCTCAGCGCCTGTGGCTCAACGGGCTAAGGCGCCAGCCACGTGCATCTAAGCTGGCGGGTTCAAATCCAGCCCGGGCCCGCCAAACAGCAATGACAGCTGCAACCAAAAAATGGCCGGGCGCTGTGGCGGGCGCCTGTAGTCCCAGCTGCTTGGGAGGCAGACACAGGAGACTCGCTCAAGCCCAGGAATTGGAGGTTGCTGTGAGCTGTGATGCCACAGCACTCTATCCAGGGTGACAGCTTGAGGCTCTGTCTCAAAAAAAAAAAAAAAGAAAAGAAAAGTTAAAGGGTAGTAGGATAAATGCTATTCTATTCTTCTTCTAGGTTTACTAGTCATTAATGTTTTACCACTTTTGCCTTTTCTTTTTCTTTCTTTTTTTTGTGTGTGTAGAGACAGAGTCTCACTTTATCTCGGTGGCGTCACAGCTCACAGCAACCTCCAACTCTCGGGCTTAGGCGATTCTCTTGCCTCAGCCTCCTCAGTAGCTGGGAATACAGGCACCTGCCACGACACCCAGCTATTTTTTTTTTTTTTTTTGAGACAGAGCCTCAAGCTGTCACCCTGGATAGAGTGCTGTGGCATCACAGCTCACAGCAACCTCCAATTCCTAGGCTTGAGCGAGTCTCTTGCCTCCGCCTCCCAAGTAGCTGGGACTACAGGCGTC
>CAUYRH010043678.1:0-25284 GCA_963574655.1 Perodicticus potto | reverse complement strand
ATTGGCTGATCAGATTAAAAAATACAAGCCATCCATTTGCTATTTGCAGGAAACACACCCAGCCTCAAAAGACAAATTAAAACTCAGAATTAGGGGTTGGAAGACAATTTTTCAGGTAAATGGAATCCAGAAGAAAAGAGGAGTTGCAATCTTACTTTCAGATACATGTGGATTTAAAGAAACTAAAGTAAAAATAGACAAATATGATCACTTCACATTGGTCAAGGGAAAAATACAACAAGAAGATATTTCAATTCTAAATATTTATGCACCCAACTTAAATGCTCCCAGATTCTGGAAATAGTCCTTACTTAGTCTGAGCAATATGATATCCTATACACCATAATACCAGGGGAGTTTAATACTCCTCTCACAGAGCTGGACAGATCCTCTAAACAGAAATTAAACAAAGATATAAGGAACTTAAATGAGACCCTAGAATAACTGTGCTTGATAGACGATCACTGCATCTAGAATACTCCATATAGAACACTCCATTCCAAAGCGAAAGAATATACATTCTTCTCATCAGTCCAAGGAACATTCTCCAAAAATTGATCATATTCAAGGACACAAAACAAACCTCAACAGAATCAAAAGAACTGAAAATTTTCCCTGTATCTTCTCAGACCACAAGGCACTAAAGGTGGACCTCAACTCCAACAAAAACCTTCAACCCCACACAAAGGCATGGAAATTAAACAACCTTATGCTGAATGACAGTTGGGTGCAGGAAGAAATAGAAGAGGAAATCATTAACTTCCTTGAGCATAACAACAATGAAAACACAAGCTACCAAAACCTGTGGGATGCAGCAAAAGCAGTCCTGAGAAGAAAAATTATCACTTTACATACCCACATTTGAAAAACAGAAAGAGAGCGCATCAACAAACTCACAAGCCATCTTATGGAATTGGAAAAAGAAGAAAAATCTAACAAGAGATTATCTTTGAATACTACCCGAAACTCTATGGCCAGAAAATTGACAATTTGAAGGAAGTAGATCAATATTTGGAATCATACCCTCTCCCTAGACTTAGCCAGGAAGATATAGATCTCCTGAACAGACCAATTTCAAGCACTGAGATCAAAGAAACAATAAAAAGTCTCCCAACAAAAAATTATCCTGGTCCAGATGGTTTCACACCAGAATTCTATCAAAACTTCAAAGAAGAGCTTATTCCCATACTGCAGAAATAGTCCAAAAAATTGAAGAGGAAGGAATCTTCCTAACATGTTCTATGAAGCAAACATCACCCTGATACCCAAACTAGGAAAAGACATAACGAAAAAGCAGAACTTCAGACCAATTTCACTAATGAATATGGATATAAAAATTCTCAACAAAATCCTAGCCAATAGATTACAGCTTATCATAAAAAAAGTCATACATCATGATCAAGTAGGTTTCATCCCATGGATGCAAAACTGGTTTAACCTACGTTAGTCCATAAACATTATTTGCCATATCAACAAAAGCAAAAACAAAGACCATATGATCCTCTCAATAGATGCAAGAAAACTAATTCGATAAAATCTAGTATCATTTTCTAATCCTTTTCTAACTAAAACACTGAAGAGTATAGGCATATGTGGCACGTTTCTTTCTTTCTTTCTTTTTTTGTTTTTGGCAGTTTTTGGCCAGGGTCAGGTTTGAACCCACCACCTCAAGTATATAGGACTGGCACCCTACTCCTTTGAGCCACAGGCACCTCCCTGTGGCACATTTCTTAAACTGATTGAAGCTATCTATGACAAACCCACAGCTAATATCTTAGTGAATGGAGTTAAACTGAAAGCTTTTCCACTTAGAACTGGAACCAGACAAGGTTACCCAGTTGCCATTACTTTTCACCATAGTGCTGGAAGTTGTAGCCAATACAACTAGGCAAGACAAAGAAATAAAGGGCATCCAAAACGGAGCAGAGGAGGTCAAACTCTCCCTCTTTGCTGGACCCCTGTCAGCCAGTTAAGAGTGACTAGAGTGGCCATGGGACTACAAGACCTGGGTGACACTTTCTGGGAAAGGGCTCTCTAACTACCCTAGACTGACTGAGTCAGGAATGTTGCTTTGCCTGGAACCAGCTTGACCCTTTCTTTTGGACTGATCCAAAAAGCTGGATGCTCAAGGAAAATGTCCTCTTTTCTTTCCCTGATATTGAAAGTAATACATTTTGTAAAGGAAATTCTAAGGCTTATATTTCCCCACAAGAAGGATAGGAGTCTCCTGAATGGAATCTAGGGCTTTGGGGATGGAAAAGAAAGGACTCTGGACGCTGATGCCCCCATGCAACAATTTACTGTCATCCCCACTTACAGCACACCTGTGAGGGACCTGTCCATCTCCTTTATTCTAGAAGGAGAACAGAGCCCTCTCAAGGAACAGGTCAGCTGATAGGTGTTTTTGTTAGAAGCCCTGGGACACAGGCTTCTATCAGATTTCCATAGTCAAGGAGGTGGACACTTTTGATTTCTGGACCTATAATTTGTCTTGTTTGGGGTTACTTCTTTGATCACTGGAATTATTTCATACTGATTACCACAGTCACTTATGAAAAGAAGGACATTTGGTGGATTGCTACCCACTTACCGTCTACCAAGCTTACTTATATGGGAAAATGGGAAGTAGAGGACGCCCCTGTCCCAGCCATGGCCCCCTTCCTGGCCTCTTCCTCCCTCAGACCCCTGTTCTTTTAAAGCCTTCTCAAAGCATTCGTTCCTCTGGGCCAGGTGTGTGGTCAGGTGCATGACTACAGAACATAGTGGGGTCATTCAGAAACTAGAAGTCACCACAAAGCAGGAAGGGGGGGAGGACGGCGCCGGTAAGAGGGTCACTAAACCCAGAAGCCTCATGTTTCTCCCTAAGTGGCTTGGGAGGAACAGGCTAGATAAGGAAAGGAACCCGATACCACACAGGTAAGCGTGAATAATCTGGACGGGGGCCACCTACTAGCCACCAGGTATTGTAGGCTAAGCATTCCATAGCATTGCTAGTGGACAGATGCCCTGGCAGTCCTTCCTAATCAGGGATACGGGCATTCCTGAGGTTGAGTTCCAGATGGGCTCCAGTCCTTCCAAGATGAGATCTCCTTTGAGATGTACCTTGAATAACTGGAAACAGCCTGACTCCCAAAACCTTTAGAAGAAGCAATCACTCTTCTTTTGCAACACAGCCTGGCCACAATATCCCCTTCAGGATGGAGAAGTTTGGCAGCCAGAAAGAAGTGAAAATTATAATACTACTTTACAGCCAAACCTCTTTTGGAAGAGGGAAGGGAAATCAAATGAGTTTCCATATGTTCAGGCCTTCTTTTACCCCAGGGACAATCCCTAATTATGTAGAGAATGTCACCTCAACCCTGCTGGGACCTTAGGTAAACTACCTCCCTAACTGGGATCTCTGTCAGCAGCCCCCATTCAGGTCTCTCCACCAGGGAAAGGAAAGGTCCCAGAAAACTCCAGGACTGAATCAGAGTCCCAGATTTGTCACCTTCGGAAGTCAGGGGTGAATTTGGACTCATGATCGACCATGTACCCTTCTCCTTCTCAGACCTAAAACAGATTAAGACAGATCTGGGGAAGTCTGCAGATGACCCAGATTGATACACTGATGTCCTACAAGGACTAGGACAAACATTTGATCTTGCCTGGAGGGAAATCGTGCTACTCCCAGACCAAACATTAACACCCCCCACCCCCTGTAATAAAAGAGTGACCCTGATTGCTGCTGGAGAATTTTGGAACCAGTGGTATTTGAGATAGGTTAGTGAAAGGCTGACCACACACGAGAGAGATAAAATCACAACAGGGCCATACCCAATGAGGGCCCTTTGTGGGACCTAGACAAGGAAGATTAGAAATGTAAACAGCTCCTTACCTGTGTCCTCCAAGGGCTCAGGAGAACTACAAAGAAGCCTATGAATTATTCCTTAATCTCTACTATTACTCAAGGAAAGGAAGAGAATCCCACTGCCTTCTTAGGAAGACTTAGGAAGGCCTTAATGGGACACACACCCCTCTGTTGCCAGAGGGGATGGAAGGGAAATTAATCTTGAAGGATATTAGGAGAAAGGTACAGAAACTAGCCTTGGGACTTAAACAAAGCCTGTTGGCAGATACTAGGAGAAACTACAGAAACTAGCCTTGGGACTTAAACAAAGCTTGTTGAACCAAGCCACCTTTGTGTTTTACAATAGACATCAAGAGGAATAAGTAGAGAGAGAGCACTCTGACAGAAAGAAAGTAGCTGCCCTTGATATGGCCCTCAGACAGACTCTGGAGGCAAAGGGAAAGGGCAGACACAGTCTGGTAATACCTGTTTCCAATGTAGCTTACCAGGACATTTCAAAAAAGACAGCACTGAAAGGTAGGCTGCTGCTCAGCCCATGCCCTATATGCACAGGGAATCACTGGAAAGCTCTCTGTCCCAAGTGACAGAGGTCCCCTGGGCCTGAGGAGGCAGCTCAGGTGACACAAATCCAGGACTGAAGGAGCCCAAGGCCAGTGCCAGGGCATAACACCCTCTCTGAGCCACAGGTCAAACTGTTTATTGAGGGCCAAGTGATAGACTTTCTCTTAGATGCTGGCACTACTTTCTCAGGCCTACTTTTCTGCCTGGGATGATTGTCAAACAAGGCAGTAACTATTAGGGGGGTTTGGGGACAACCCATCACCAGACAATTTTCTTGTACCCTGGCCTGAAAATTGGGGCAGTAAACTTTTATGGCCACTCCTTCTAACTACTTAGTAAGCCATATAGTCCCACTAGCCAAATACCAATAAACCCTTAAGACCCTGCCTGAAGCACAGCCATGAGAGAAGAGCAGGGACCTTTATTCCCCCAGCAACCTAATTTTAGGTTAAAATCCTCTTGACTACGTCTCCATTCTTTGGCCCTTCTTGGGAGGAGTCATTCCCTGCTAATCTCTCTACTACCCCTACTGCAGTCAAGGTATCAGGAATAGACACCTGGATACACCACACTTGGCTCAAACCATGAACCTCATCACAGAAGGATAAGATCTCTTGGACCCACAAACCTCCAGTAAGCCTTTGGAAAATGAGAAATCACTCTTCCAGTGAATGTCCCTAAGGACTTAACTCCAATAAGCCCCAAGCTGTAGTTGTAAACCCATCCTACGATCACAGGTAAATTGTAAATCCTTCCAGCCCCCTCCATCATGGCAGGAGTGACTAGGATCATTTTTTTTCCCTCTCCTTCTTATCTCCTTTAGTCCCTTTTAAATTCCTAGATGTGATGCCTCAGTATCTACTCAACACAATCAGTCTTACACAAAGCCTACTGAACTAATCCTCTTCACCTGTATCTGGCCAATGCTAGATTTTTCTAGGTCATGTCTGGGAAACATCAACTGTACAGTTAACCTACCACGAAGAGAAAGAAGCCTCCTTCTTTGACTGAGCAGATACCCTTCTGGGAAATTATCCCACCTCTAAAGCCAATGCAACAAATGAGCTGTTCCAAACCTCAGAAAACATCCACTCATTTCTGGAGTTGTAACATCCACGGTAAAAATTATCATCCCCAGCACCCTTTAGTATGACCCACACTGGCTCTGGGCCTTTCCTGGGCACTTTATCCCCAAGCCTCTGCAACCATACCACCAAAATCTTTCTTCTCAAAACTGTCCAATCCCAGCAAGTCACTTATTCTCTGTCATCTCATGCTATTGGATTATTTTCACAACCCATTTCTTCTCAGGACCCCCCGCCCCAACTTAATAATGTTTCCACTCTTTATTGCCCTAAGCATAACTCTCAAAAACCCTTCCGCTGGGTATAGGCTCTCAGCTGCTCTCCACAGACCAGAGGATAGATCCGCCCTCTTGTCGGGGTGGGGTGGCACTTGCTGGTTTTTTGTCAGTCTGGAACAATGAACCAGAATTGCAGAGAGGTAACATTTCTCTCCACCTCTTTTCATTCCACCTTAGCTCATGCTTGACCCAAGAAGGCCTATTTTTTATTTGTTTAATCAAAGCATATTCTTGCCTACCCACCAACCGGACTGGCACCTGCACTCTCCTATACCTGTCTCCTAATATTAACATTGCCCCACCTAATCAATCTCTATAAGTCCCACTAAAGACACAAGTCAGGCCCAAAAGAGCCCCCATTCTAACTTGGAGGCATAGGGTGCTCTCTACATTTCTTCCATGTACTATCCCAAGATCTACAAGAAAGCCTATAAGAAATATCCAGGACGCTTGTAAAGTTCCAAGACCAAATAGATTTATAGGCAGCCATAACCCTCCAAAACAGATGTGGCTTAGACCACCTCACTGCAGAGCAGGGAGGCTTATGTTTGTTCCTAGATGAAGAATGCTGCTTCTATGTCAACCAGTTTGGATTCATCAGAGACCTGCCAAGAAATTTGCAGAATGGTCAGAATGGTCAGCCAACCTCTTAAGGACAGGACAACTCTGGGTCCTGGGACATGTTCAGACAGTGGATGCCATGGCTCTTTCCCCTTTTCAGCCCCTTATTAATTTTTATTTTGAGAATTACCTTCGGCCTGTATATCTTCAACCTTCTTGTTAAATTTGTTTCCTTCAGACTAGAAGCTATCTGATTGCAAATGGTTCTTGACATGGAATCCTGCATGGAATCAGTTACCACCTTCTTCCATGGATCGCTGAACAGTCCCCCCATTGCCCCTGAAAAGCCAACCCCAAAGGTGACCTTTCTTGAGGGCACCTACTGGCAATTCACCCAATGCTTCCATATAGCAGGAAGTAGCATGAGCAGTTAGCGCCCCTAATCACAACAGCACTTGGGTCTCCCTATTCAGAGAGGGGAGTGTGGGTTGCTGATACAGTACTTCCAAGTTGGTATTGGGCCTTTACCTCGGATTTTCCCCAGGGTCAAGAACCAATTAGAGGGAGGATTGAAGAAACAACCAATAATCTGGAGGGTTGAAAAGAAACAGACCTCATTGGCCAAGGTCAAGACTGGGAAGAGTGAATGTCAGGATATATACGTAGCACTCTCCACCTTTGTTGGTAACCCTCTCTTGTCTCCTCTTCCATGACTAGGCAGAAGCTTCCTCTCTCTCTCTTGCTGAAATAAATCAGTTGTGCAGCATGCGCCACACACACAATATTTTTATTACAAAAATGACCAGTCTTCTCATGCTTTTGCCTAATGTACATGGGTTGGTAAAAGGTCTTAGCTAACCATATAAACTTCTTTTTTTTGTTGTTGAGTTCTTGGCCAGGGCCAGGTTTGAACCTGCCACCTCCAGTATTATGGGGCCTGGCCCTACTCCTTGAGCCACAGGTGCCACCTCCATATAAACTTCTTTATAATATGTTAACAAGTTTAGAACCATTCAGTTTGGGGCAACTATCATTGCCAGAAAATGCATTTCTTTCTAGAGTGCAAGACAGTTCTCCCTGTGGCTTCAGACCAACCCGTTCTCCCCCATTTCTTGCTAATATTTCTCACTTGTAGAGTGTGCTGGGAATGCAACATCCTGAGGTAAGGGGAACTGGATGGAACAACCTGGGCTCTGTTCCTCTTCCTCCTTGGAATAGCATGTTTTTCAGGGCTTTAGCCCACATCATGTGGCACCAGGGCTGTGAAACATAGGTAGGCTGCCTTTTGAAGTTCTCCAGCTATGGTACAAGCAGAGTACCTGTAGATAGGATTTCATCCACCTGGGTGGGTAGCTTTTCTAACCTTGAGAAGGTCAGTTTGCTCTAGGCTTCTGCTGTCTCCTGCTGCCTGTGAGTAATAAATTTGTTTTGCTTAATTTTTTTTGTGTTTTATATCGCTGAACTTGTGAAAGTAGTAGAAATGCAGTGTGGAGGTAACCAGTGCACAGAGAACTTGTTTTGCATAAAAACAGTGTAAAGAAAACTTTAAAAATAATAAGAATGTATTAAAATAAATTGGACAAAATATGGCCACAAATTCTTTTCTGCTTTTCTGTCATGTCTTCTTCTTCCTCTTAAACTTGGATTGGTCTTGTAGATTTTCTTTAACCAATAACATTCAGTAGAAATGGTGGTCATATGTCTGTCTTTTTACCACTGTATCACTCTAGAATTGTGTCTAACACAGCATAGGTCCTCGATAAATATTTGCTGAATAAATGAATAAAAACACAAAGATATTTTTCTTAACACTATTTGGCCGGTTGACAAATGAGTTATGAAGACACATACTTTTACTGAAAGGAAACTATGCATTTTACTTCTGTACTAAAGAGGTTCCAAAAGAAACTTCTGAGATGAGCTGCATTCTCCTGTCATCTGAGGCATGCTTTCTCCCAGAAGTCCAGAATTCTTGTTCTGACTACCTTACATCATGCAGGGGCCCATGTTGAGTTATTTTTTAGTGGTGTTCCATTATCTTTTAAAATATTTTTCTTTTATTTATTCAAACCCCTTGAAGTCTCTGCCAAGACAGGATAAATAACAAGTTAATCAGAGAAATCAACCTCTGCCTCTGTGTTAGCTTTGAAAGAGGAAACACTATTAAGATTATGGGTTTGGAGTCAGACTCAGAAAGACTTTGATGTAAGTCATTACACTAGTCTTCAGCTAATAAAGGTAGTTTAATTTATACTAGTGTGAATTTAGATCTGTTATTATTATTTTGGTCTTGCTCTGTTGCCCAGGGTAGACTGCAGTGGCATCATCATATCTCATTGTAAGCACAAATTCCTGGGCACAGTTGATCCTTCTGCCTCAGCCTCCCCAGTTGCTAGTATTACAGGTGTGAGTCACTGCACTTGCTTATTTTATTTCTTGAGGCTCCATTTTCTCTTATATAAATTAGGGAATATACTAGCTAGTGAAGTATTATCAAAGGAGCTATACATACATAATTTTTATTGTATAGTAAAAGATTAAGTAATTGTGGCTAGTATAAGAAATGATTTTACCCAAATATCATATTGATTTTAAGGAAAGGTCTTCAATAGAATTTGGGTTTGGAATGCTGAGAGGTAGAAGAGATCTTGGATTAAGTATTTCTTTTTCAGATAGCCAGGCAATGCTACCTCCTTCTCCTAGGGTTAACACTGGTTACTTTAAAACAAGACACTTCAAGACATAAATGATGAAATTTGGAAATAAAATAATCAGAAGATATTTCAATTATGTTTCCAGAAAAAGCTGTGATTTTTGTATCTGTGATTATAAAATCTGATTTTTGTATTTATGATTATAAAATCTGATTTATACTTATGGTAGATATTTTACAGTTCTGCTTATATAACACATAAAATTGATAGCATCTCCTGACATGATTTATTTTTTTCATGCTCTTACCTCTTAAAGAATCTCTTACCACTGTGACAGTTTACATGTCTAGAAGAGTGTTAATTAAATACAGGTTATGTTTCACAATAGTTTCACCTATTCTAACTGTCTTGCTTTCCTCAGAATGGAACCTTAACATGTCACCTTGAATGTGTGAGGTTAAGGTGAAATGCTAGCTGAGGAATAATTTATAGCATGTTGAGTTTAATGAATAGCATTCCTGAAGAGATGATATTCTTTGTGCCTCAGAAAAATCTAATTATGAAAACCATTTTTTTCTAATTCCTGAAGTTAATATTATTTGACAATGAACTACAATCCTACAACTCTTCAGGTGATTGGGTTCATCCAGCCTCAGTTCAAAAAGATGCTATTATTGTTCCTTCAATAGCAGATTAACTTCTATTTGGTAGAGATCTATATTCATTATTGGACTTACTTTTTATTATTGAAGTTAGCTCCTACAAACTTTAAGCTGATAAGTTCATCTTATATTACTATATTCTATAATTAAGAGTCTAATTTTAAGGTCAAATTTTATCTTGTTTTTGCTTTTTTAACCTTTTTCTTATAAAATTTAGAACATAAGTAGTTAAGCAGCACATTGAAGTGTTTGCTGTTACTAATAGAGTACATTTACTTCACTTTAGAAAGAGTAGTTTAGGCTCTTCTGCTTTCTTGTTTTTTAGTTATGCATTAAAGTTATGCTTTAGTGAAGTAGAAATTTATTCAATATCATAGTAAATATGATCAATGTTACTTAGATCACACTTGTATTTTCATCTACAGTAATTATTGGGGGGCTATATTATCCTGGAAATCATTTTAAATATTGCCTTTATGTGATTTGGGAACACCCTAACATTGTTTAAAAGACATGCCTTTAGAGTACTCAAACTTTCCGTGAAATTCTATTTGCTCCATTTAAAACTGTCAGCTGTTCTACCTTTGTCTTAGCTGTCTGCGCTTACTCTAGTGTCAGGAATCACCTTTCAAAGGTCACACAGAACCAGTAACAGCCATTCAGTCAGTGCCAGAGATACTCTGGTTCCCCTTCTACCCAATCTCATCATTACTCAGCGCTACATTTTTGAAGTCCATTATCCATTCAGTAATATCATAACATTAGGGTGGAAAAGTGATTTCCTTTTTGGCTTTAATGGAACAAATTAACATTTTGTGGTTTATATGTACCTAGAGGTCAAAGATGTTCAATCAGGCAATTTATACAGAGAAGGAAAAATAAGGTAGTTAATAGATGCTTCAGGCCAAATTAAAACTCCATTGTTACCATTATAGTATGACAGAGATTAGATAAATCCTTATATTTCACTAGCAGAAATTATCCTGAATGATCAAATCCAATTTTATCTGTGGGGAAAACTGTAATCTTTGTTAATATCTTAGCCAGAAACTGCTAGATACAAATCTACAGTTGAGCAAGGTGAAAGTTTTACACTTTGTAGTGAGGGAGAATGTAACCACAATGAACCAAGGGATTATGTTGACATAGAGTATTACTAGGCACTTATTACGGGATTGAGGATTTGGTTGGGTGATTTGGGGGGTGGGTTCAAGAAATCGAAGGTTTTCTACAGTTTGTATATTGCCAGAAATTGGGGCAATGCTATGATTGTGCATTAAATAAATTTTATCTTCAGGGATGGTAGTCCATAGCAAGGTGAAAGCTTTGACTGATAAAGCTCAGGGATATTGGGATTTTCTGCTTGGTCAATGTTCCTGATGTCTTGTGGACTGGTCCTCTTTTGCCTTGATCAATCATGGTCATAAAGTGGTCTTGTTTGACGTTAATGTTCTGTAAAATTGTTCATGTTCAACAGAAGAGGACCTGTTAGCTAGCTGTCTGGGTGTCAGGGCCTGCTGTGTCTTCTAGTCTTTGCTATTTCATTCCAGACCAGTTGGAAACAGTATACTGAATATAAGCTTTCATTTCAATATGTTCAAATATATCTTACCCATGACCAATAGAAAGATGCTCTTTGGGGTCTAGCTGAATTAGTTCCAAGTTTTGTTCTTTTATTTCCTGGCCTTGAGTTTTATGGGATCCACAGAGAAATTCCTTCTAGGTTTGCACATCATGGATATGATACCTCTCTGCATTTTGACAGAATATATTTTGGAGATTCATATGTCATGTGGAGTTGCTGCTAGATAAAATTTGAACAATCAAAGTTTTGGGCGGGGCAGTGTGGCATGACTTTCCGTGTGTCTCTCACATCTCTCTGCAGACACCCACTCACTCACTCATGTCGCCCCCGCTATCTAGAATCTAGACTCCGCTTCTGAAGCACCACCCTCAGCCTGTCCTTTTGAGCTGAGGGCTTTGGGCCTTTCCTCCTTAATTACCTATCAGGATATACTTGCCCTGCCCTATTTCCTCAGTTCCCACAGCTGCATTGAAAATTTGGCTAACAAATTCTTGTTAGTGCTTTATTACTTTTTTTAACACTTCATGACAAATCCGGTTTCATTGTGGCTTCCTGGAAAAAAATCCTTGACTTCAAAATGCTAACGCTTTATGGACTGGAAATATGTGTTATTACAAGCCAGATAGAGCAATTTTCTCCCCTTCAAATTTCCCAAATAAAGCTAGTTGTTTCTATCCTGTTGGTTCTGGTCGCTGACTACTCTTCATATGAAATCAGAGTAAGAAGATTTGCTTATTAATGTTGTTCCAGACCTCGAACAATGAATTTAGCCACTTCATACTGGGAGGGGTGTAAAGGATAGTCTGTACTTTGGAATGCCAGTTTCTGACAGAGAATAAAGGAAAGTATGTTTCATTAAACAATAGGCTATCTCTCTCTAAATCATTATTTTATGTGGTTGAGATATGGGATTATTCTGATGTTAGTAAGAAGTCCAAACAGTTACTTAACTCAGCAGATGGTTACTATCATGCTCTTAAACAAAAAGCTGATTTCCCTTATCAAAAAGTAAATGTTCTGTGGAGAGGATTCAAAGAAATAAAAAATTACAATATTTGTAGGGTGATTAATTATTTTTATCAATATGCCTTGACATCAAAGAGGATTTCACACTCATCCTTGAGAATACCACATGGCCTCTATAATTGTTAAATTTTGCTCCAGGGATGAAAAATTTAAATAGTTTTTCTACTGAGTAATTTATTTACCATGTGTGCTAGAATGATTTCCAGTGGTTATTGGAAATTATCTTTTTGCAACACTGCAGAAAAAAGGCTTCAACTTCTATTGCTGCAAAACAGATGAGGTGGTTCCCATCATTGTGAGTGCTGGTTTTATTTGAAGGGTGTCAGTTGGGTAGGTAACTAACAAAGACATATTAAAGCATTCGTGCAATTCCTGACATTCCTAGGAAAGAAAGATGCCTCTATCATGGTTTTCATAGAGAAACTGCTAATAAATAAAAAAGGGGACTACAGGAAAGACAATTACTGCAATTTGAGTTTCAAAATTAGTTAATTAGTTAATTTGTTATTAACTAATACAGAAAATCTGGGCAATATTACTTAAGAGTTAGATAATACAAACTTCATAATGCATTCAAAACAAGAACCTCAGAACTAAACTTTTAGAAGACATCAGATGTCACAAAAAATGTGCTCCAAATGCAATGTTGTCCCTGTCACTGATTTCAGCAATATCATTGTTATAGAGAACTATCTTACATAAATTAATCAATGTAGTCATTGTAAGGTAAATTTATATGTTAAATCCTATTCTTTATACCTTAGAATGTGACCTTATTTGGAAATGGGATGAATGAATGTAATTCATTGAATTAACATGAGATTATTAGAGTGGGCTCTGATCCAGTATGACTGGTGTTACTATTACAGGGAAAAATTTGGACAAAGAGACATGCATAAGGGAGAATTTCATACAAAGATGGAGGCAGAGATTGGAGTGATGCTTTTATAAGCCAAGGGATTCCAATTGTTACCAACAAACTGTCAAAAACTAGGAGAGAGACATGGAAAAGATTCTCTCCTGTAGTTCTCAAAAGGATGTAACCCTACCAACATCTTGATTTCAAACTTCTAGCCCCCAGAACTAGAAGATATAAATTTTTCATATTCCAATTTCTCAGTTGTGGTAACTCTAGAAAACTAAAATAGAAAAACAAACATCTCATTTGTACTTTTATGAATGATTGAGCTTATGGGCTAATGAACTAAGTATAAGAATCTTATGCAACTTTTTATGAAATAGCAAATGATTCTTAATGAAGTACTATTTTGTAATATATTTTCATATACATAACTGACTTTCTTGCTCCTTAAATATAAATTTTATGGAAGTATAACATACTTCAAGAAATACCAGAAATCATAAGTGTGCAGCAGGATGAATTTTGAAAATGGAAATGTGTATACTCAGGCCATCCACCTCTTGATCAAAAAACAAGTAAGTAGAACTCAGCACTCTCATTGTTATTGGTGTAAAGTTTATATAACTTAATATTTATCATTTCACACCCCTTCCCCTTTCTATGAAATTGCATATTATAAGAACAATATTTTTCATTTTGTGTCTATCTTATTTCACTAAGTATAATGTTTTCAAAATCCATTCATGTTGCAGCCCATATTACAATTTCATTCCTTTTGTGGCTAAATAATAGTCTATTGAATATGTATACTGCAATTATTCATCCTCAAGATGTATTATACACCTCGTTATGGACAGTTGGACTGCTTCTTTCTTTTGGAAATTGTAAATATGCTACCATAAATATTAGTATAGAGATACCTGGTTGAGTTCTTGTTTTCATTTCTTTTGGATATACACTTAAGAGTGAAATTGCTGAATCATACAGTAGTTCTATAGTTAACCTTTTGAGAAACAGTCAAACTATTTTCAAAAGTGGCTACACCATTTTATATCCCCAGAAGAAATGGAGAATTCCAATTTCTCTATATCCTTTCCAATACCTTTTATTTCATATCTTCTTTTTATAAATAATCATCTTAATAGGTATAAGAACTGATGAAGTTGAATATCTTTTATTTTTTTGAGTATCTTTCCATTATAAATTGCAAAGAGAAAACGAAATTTATTGGCCATTTATGTATTTTCTTTGGAGAAGTATCTATTTAAAATCTTTTCCCATTTACAACTTGGGTTGTGTCTTTTTTTGTTGTTGAGTTTTAGGAATTCTTTCTATGTTCTAGATCTTAATCACTTATTAAACATATGGTTTGAAAATATTTTCTATCTTGATGTATGTTGCTTTTTACTTTCTTGGTGATATTCTTTGATTTTGATATGTTGAATTTATCTACTTTTTCTTTTGTTGCCTGTGATTTTGCCAAATAGACATTAAATTTTTGCCATGTCCAATGTTATATAGATTTTCTTTATTTTCTTCTAAGAGTTTTATAGTGTTAGTTAAGTTTAGATCTTTGCTACATTTTGAGTGAATTTTTGTACATGGTGTAAGACAAAGGTCCAACTTAATTCTTTTGCATGTCTATACATAGTTTTCCCAACATCATTTGTAGAAAAGACAGTCTTTTCCTCATTGAAGGTCTTGGCATCCTTGTGAAAATTGATTGAATATGTACTGTGTGTGTGACAGTTTATTCTGGATTCTCTATCTGTCCTTATGCCATGCCATACTGTTTAACACATTGCATTAAGTGTTGAAATTGTGAATGCGAGTCCTCCAACTTTAATCTTCTTTTTCAAGGTGGTTTGGCATTTTGGGTCCTGTTGCACTTTCATAAGAAATTGAAGATAGATTCTCCATTTCTAAGAAGAATGCTAAAATTTTGATAGGGATTATATAAAACCTGAAACCTCTTTTGCTACCTTCCAGTCAATTTTGCTCTCTCCTACTACCATAGGAGGCAACTACTATCCTGCGTTCTAGATCAGTTGTTAGTTTTGGGTGTATTTTTATGTCAGAAAGATATAAGCACTATTTCACATCCCCAGGAGAAATGAAGAATTTTAAATTAACTTTTTATTAAATTGTTGATGTTTTTATTAAAAATAAAATATCAGAAGTTACTAGAAACAAATATCATTTGCATAAAAAATATAGCTGCAAATTTTGCAGAGTTTGATTTTGCCTACAAGAATTCAAGAATTCTAATTTTTAATTTTTTCCATTTATTTTGAAATGATTTCAAACTTACAGAAGTGACAAGAATAGTATAAATTGTTTTTCTTGAGATATTTCAGAGAAAGTTTCCAACATGATACTCTATCATCTAAAGATATTTGGAATGTAATTCCTGTAAAAAAAAAAAAAAAAAGAGAGAGAGATTTTCCTGCACAACCATAATGCAATTGTTTTAGTTAGTTTGGGCTGCGACAACAAAATGCCAAACTGCGTGGCTTATAAACAATAGAGTTCTGGATGCTGGAAAGTCCAAGATCAAGATGATGACAGATCTAGTGTCTGAGGTGGACTTGCTTCCTGGTTTGTGTGGTCATCTCCTGGTTGCATCCCCACATGGTAAGGGCACTGAGAGCTAGCTCTTTTGACTCTTCTTCCAGGGTATTAATTCCATTCATGAGGATTCTACCTTTGTAAGATAGTCACCTCCCAGAGGTCTGACCTTATAATACCATCACTTGGGGGGGGGGTCAGGACTTCAGCACAGATTTGGGGAAGATACAAACATCCTGTTCATAACACTGGTGTTTGCCAGATTTCTTGTTTTTACCTTTGCGATTTATAAGTATTATATGGGGAGATTCTTTGAGAATATATAAATAAGGCATTTCATCAAATCTTTACAATCTTATTTTGGCAACCACTGATTCTTCTCAGTTGAAGTAATTGTTGTTATAATGCTTGCCACATGGAGATTTTAAATGCCATCATTTTAATACAGTTAGTGGTTGGCATTTTACAATAAGGAAAAAGCTTTCTTTTCTCCCCTTAATAAAGTAATTGAAGTAGGGAGCCATGAATTTCTATCTTCTTTAATGAATTACATTTCACTAATATCACTGCTTACTTTGATATTCAAATTTTCTTACATTTGGCCAGGTAAAATCCTATCTTTCTCTGGGAAATTTCTTACCTTCTGACATCTAAAGATCCAGGCTGATCTACTTTCTCTCCCCTGACCTGGGTTGCACCTGTTACTTTAAAGAGCCCTGGTTTCCTTTAAAAGAGAATGGTATTTGAAGACCACTATTAGGTGTCAAATTATTTTATAGTTTTAATAAATTACATGCATGCACAATGCATACATTCAGATGTATATAATATGTAAAAGAATATTATATATGTACACATACATACCTGTACATATATATACTTACACATATTCACACACACAAAAATTAGTTATCCACCTATATCCTCATTTATCCACCTACCTGTCAACCTGACACCATAAGTCCACATCAATACAAATTTAACATCATGGTATTCATTCTAATTTTCTTCCTGTTCATATCTGGAACTCCTTTTTCTTCTAATGAGAAATTTGGCTCTTTGTCTTCAATATACCTAATGACATGTAAATGTAACCAGCGTTTTATTCCAGTTAGCACTACCCATACATAAATATCCTTTGTACTTAACTCATGCTCTGACACCAGCTCTGGGCCTCCCTCCAATGCTGATACCCTCATGACATTGCTCAGGCTCTGACATGTAATGGTGGGCTGAAATGTCCTAGTAATTATAGCTTCTAAAATGCTCTCTGGTTGGATTTTTCAGCAATAATACAGGATAATATAATTTGTCTATGAGAGTGGCCTTAAATAACATTTGCCCAGGCTTTTCATTTTGCTGATGAGGAACTTCTGACAGAATCACAGCATAATTTCACCACAACAGCTGGCCCTATTGGAGTGCTCAAAACTGCTTTAGTATTACTAAATGAAATCTATATTCAGGAAAGTCTAGCTCCTAGAAGTAAAGGCAGAGAAAAAATTTATCCCAGTTTTTGGAAAAATTAACTATACTTTGATGATATTGGAGCTACCTAGGAAGTCCATAATGATTTATTATACATATGTGTATAAAACAAAATTATCCAAGCCAAACTGTAAGCAAACTTCTAAAAACACTATTGATTACCTGTGCTAGGGTTCTCCAGAAAAAAAGAATCAAGAGAAAATATAGGAAGAGATTTATTAGAGAAGCTGGGAAGTCGCATGATCTGCTGTCTGTAAACTGGAGACTAAGGAAAGCTGGAGATATAATGTAGTCTGGTCTGAATCTGAGAAGCTGATGTACTAATATAAATTCCATTCAGGGGCAAGTGAAGCCTGTTGTCCAGTGACACACGGTTGGTGGCGTTCCAGCAAGCTCAGGGGAGCTGAGGGGAGGACCTGCGTCCCACCCTGGCCTGCTGGTGGGGTAGAAGGGAGGCAGAGCTGGAGAACCAGGTGCGCAGAAAGGGCGAACCAGGTGGAAGCCTAGGGTCCCTAGTTAGTTGAAGGAGACCACGTCGCTGCCGGTGCCAATCCCAGAACCACCCTTGGACCTAGAGAGCTCTCCTCCTGCTGCACAACTCCCCCATACGCATTTTAGAGTCCCCAGGGTGATACAGAGATTTCCCCTTTCACTGGGACTCCTCATTACTTGGCCTGGTCAATTTAGTGTGAGTTTCCTAGGCCTGGCCAATTTCACGAATGGACTGTATCCATTCATTAATGCTACATTCACCTTGCCCCAGGGGAAGGGACTGCGTTCATTCATTTTACCCCAGTGGAAGGGACTGTATCCATTCATTTGTTACCAAGTCCTGGCCTGATGTAACTATAAAGGACCCATGCAACTCTATAAACCCCTAGACAAGGAATCCAGGCAGAGAGACACAGAGATTTCTTCCCACTGGGTTTTCTTCTCTGCCAGGAGCTTTTGTGTTTTTTTTCTCTGTATTCTTTTCAGTAAACTAAGCCCTTTCTTACCACTGCTCTGTGGTCTATGGATTCATTCTTCAAATCATGGAGACCAAGGACCTACTGAAGAAGAAATTCCTGTTATCAGCAGCTCAACCAGGAAGAAAGGCATCAAAAAGGAGTGAATTCCTCTTTCCTTTGCCTTCAGTTCTATTCAGGCCCTCAAGGAATTGGGTGATTCTCAAACACATTAGGGAGAGTAACTATAGCTCTGGCAACTGAAAATACTAATTTTATTTGGAAATACTCTCACAGATACATGCAGAAATAACCACCCCCTCACCCAGTCAAATTGAAATAGAATAACTGAGATGTTCCAGAAATTAGATATGGTCTTTGCACTGATCCATTATCATTACATACTTTTCAGAAGCTGCTGTGGCTGGAGTTTTAAAAGGCTTATTAAAAACTACAATTAATGGGATGGTTTAAGAAAAGAAATTAAACATTCGGAAGTCTTTACTACTCTACAGTTGTCTATGACTAAAAACAAAATAGTAGTGACAGTTAATATTTCTCGGAGTTCAGTTGATAGAATGAGTAATCTATGAGAGGTTGTCTATAGTCACAGTTGAACAACTGGGCTGGGTTTGTTTATAAAGAAAAATAAATGAAGGTCCATGACAACCAGTACATTTTACATAAGAGTTTGGAGTACACATTAGAAGTATATTTATACCACACAATTATGCTCTTCAGACCCCAAAATTGAAATACCATTTCTATGCTAATCAGTGATAAACCTTTTGCAGTGAGCTACTGCAGATACTTCCTGCATAGCACCATTTATTAGTCCTTTTGACCTTTTGTCAGACATTAAACTATAACCTGAAAGGAGGGTTGCATTGATCTTCTTTCCTGGGTAAAGTGTTACATGATTCTTAGTCATATCAGGTATTGGTTAATTTATACCTTTCAATTCTTTCATGATTTATAAAGAAAATCACAGAAAAGGAAGCATTTTTATATCATTTTTATTCACTTTCTCTTGTTGAATAAATAAAAAAGCAAAAAAAGAAAAAACCTCTTGTTCCTAATGATGCCGGAGTTTCAGGTTCTTGGTCTCGGAGATTCAAAGAAGGAATTGATGGACCACAGGAGTAGTGGTAAGTCAGGATTTATTTACAGGAAACAAAAATTACAACTACAAGAAAAACTAAACCTTCAGGCAGAGATGACTTAGGAAGGGAACAAGCTTTCCTGCTCCCTCTCCGAGGTCCAGCTGGGGTCTGTGTCTGAGCTCTCTGCTCAGGGGTTTATATAGTCCCAGGGGTTTGGGGGAACTTCTTAGGGCGTGGGTCTTCTTCAGTTACAGCCAGCTGTCCAATGAAGACCCAGGCCCTGGAAACTGACATGACATTGGCCAGTCAGAAGTCTAGAAGGAGGAGACTGCAAGGTGCCATCCATGAAATGGACTAGTCAGAAAAGCACAAGGAGGAGACAGCAAGGCGCCAGTGTCTCCCTGCCGGTGTCTGGCCCTTCTAGCAAGCTGCTTCCTCCATCCGCCACAGCATCAGCACCGCCAGGGCCAAGGCGGCAGGTCATAGGGCCACCTTGTCCTGCATCACTAATAAAAAGGATTGATCCTAGAATACCTTCTTTTTGTGTACAAATCTGGGGGACTTGTGTCTGATCTTCTACATTCTTAGTTATTTTATCATTCTACGTCTATTATTTTTCTGTTCTGAGTCTCTGAATCACGAAAGGCTTGTGGTTGCCATTTCAAAAATCACTTATCACAGTTTCATTTTTATATTATTTGCCTGTATAACTATCCCCCTACCCCCTGTCTTATCTGTGTGGTGTTTCTTTTAACTGTGTGCCTGATAGAGATAAGAGGACTTCTAAAGCCTCCCAGACCTACAGCGGAAGATACTCATGTATGAGCTTAGGTCTTGCCTTACTCTTCTCTGTTGTCTTGTCCAAATCAGCTGACTCCTCTGAATCTGAGTTTCTCCAACTGCAAAACGGGGATAGTAGTATCTGCTTTAATGACTGGAAGGGCTTATTTTCAGAATGGTTTTATTTCGAAGGACCATCTTCATCAGTATTCTGATCAAAACTTTCAATCGACCTGAGAGTGCATTTGATATCACTGATGTTCTCACCACATTTTAGAACACACAGAAATAAATCGCAGTAAAGAGGCCTCAGTAGAAAAGTTTTAAAAATCTCTTAATTGCAGTAAGTTAGATATTGGGACTAGAATATTTGTTCTAAAAAATATTATTCCAGAGACAATACTCTAACAATGATAATAATGCATAATACTTATTGAACAGGCAATAGATGAAAGTCATTGTGTTAAATACTTTACAAATATTTATATTAATTCATTGAATCCTTATGAGAAAACTGTAGGGAAGATATTAATGGTAAAACAGGAATATTTATTGAATGTTTAAGGCAGATGCTGCCAATGCTCACTCTGTTCAAATTCAGCCTAAATTCAATGACTGAACTAATTCTTGTCCAATATGTGTTTACTGTTTCTCTTTCTACCTTTAGCACTTGAAAATCCTATCAAGGTCACACCCACTGGCTTAATGTCTCTGTAACTGCTAAAGAATGTGCATTTTAGTGTGGTAGCTGAAAAGTCTGACTGCATACCTCAGAAACTTCCAGTTTAAAATAGTAACTGCTTAAATTCTCTTATTTTTGTGTCTGGTGAGAGGGGTACAGTTTCTTCCTTCTGCATGTAGCACTCCCAATACGCTTTGGTCTGCTTTATCAAAGATCAGTTGGCTGTAGGTTTATGTTGCTTTTATTTTCTGGGTTCTGTCTTCTGTTCCATTAATCTATGTATCTACTTTTATATCAGCACATTCCATTTTGGTTACACAACCCAGCAGTATAATTTGAAGCCAGGTAATGTGATACCTCCAGACTTCTTCTTTTTGCTTAGGATTGCTTTGACTACTTAGGCATTTTTTTTCTACGTCCCCATGAAGTTTAAAATTGTTTTTTTCTAGATTTGTAAAGAATGATGCCAGTATTTGATGGGAATTGTGTTAATACTATAAATCACTTTGGCACTATGGATATTTTAACAATGTTGATTTTTCCAGTCCATGAGCGTGGATTTTTTTCCCATTTATTTGAGCCATCAACAATGTCTTTCATCAGTATCTTGTAGTTCCCCATGTAGAGATGTCTTATGTCTTTAGGTAAATGTACATCGAGGGATTTTCTTACTTTTTGCAGTTATTGTAAATAACTTTGACTTCCAGCTTGGCTATTATTAGTATATAGAAATGCTACTAATGTGTATACGTTAATTTTGTAAACTGAGCCTTTGGTGAATTCAGTTATCAATTTGGAGGAGTATTTAGGGTTTGCTACATATAAGATTGTGCTACATCACCGAGTTGGAATAGTTTGAGCTACTCATGTCCAATTTGGAGCCACTTATTTCTTTCTTTTGCCTGATCACTCTGGCTAGGGCTTCCAGTATTATGGTGAATAAACGTGGTGACAGTGGACGCCTTTGTCATATTCCAGTTCTTGGGGAGAATTCTTTCATCTTTTCCCCCTTTAGTATACTGTTGGCTGTGAGTTTGTACTGGGGTTCCACGTCGGCCAGGGACAGGGTCCTTTAACACTGCATTTTGAGTGCATCTTCAAATTATATTTTCATAATGCTACAATTTGGCATAGTTTCAGAAATACCTTCACTAAAACAAATTTAACTGGTAGTTACTAGGGTTTTAACATGGATTGGTAAAAATTGACTTCTTTAAGACTGTCAGTCACTCATTGGGTCCTTGGTATGTTTCTTAGATACCCAAAGTGTTTTGTGAATCTGTGCAATTTCCTAACAACCTTGTGAAGTTAAGAAAATTACAAGTAAAAGGAAAAAAAACCAATCAAACAATACATAAATGTTTGAAGGGGACAGTATTTTGTCCAAACTCTAGTAAGTGGTGTTTCGGGATGTGAACCTTAATTGGTCTGACTTCTAAGTGGTATTTTTAGTCTTTATGCTAAGCATGAAGTTTTAGTTAATTAGAATTTATTTTATTCCTATCAAAATAGTGGTGGTGTTATGAAGTGTCACCTGGGGCAAATAACCTACTTTATGAAATACTGATATTCAAATGAAATTTTATTTTACACTTGATAAAGTGTTTTATAAGCTATTATTTTATTTTATTTTTCCTCTGTGTATTTATTTTATTTTCTACATTGAAAGCTTGTGAAGATAGAAGTTTCCTTTTTAAAAAAATATGTGTTACTATACCTATGCTGACTCCTAGACAAATGCTAGGATTTTTGTTCTCAAAAATAATCATAGATCATGTTTGTTAATTACTTTCTTTATGGTTTTGTTATTCATTAGGGTTATTTTGGTGTTTGATGTTTTTTAAATTAAACTTTTCACTAAAATTGCAAACCTGAAGAAAAGTTGCAATATAATTACAATTAGCTACATGCACCCTTCCCCTAGATTCATTTGTTGTTAACATTTGCCACATTGCTTTACATCTCTTAAGATATAATATAGACAAGGTTATTATTATTTTCTTTTGTGTGTGTGGCCCACATAAGAGAAAGCTGCAAGAGAACATGACCTCCAAATTTCAACCATTTTTTTCAATTACTGTCTTTTATAATAATCCACATTACTTCCTCAATTGGGATCAGAAATTGCATTTGTCATGTTTCTTTAATTGCTTTTATTTTAAAATAGTTCTTTAGTTTTTTACTGATTTTTATAATACTGATGATTTTGAAGAGTCTACCTTATTTTGTGGTATATCTAACTCCTTACACCAGCAAATACACTGTCCAGATGCTTAAAGATAGTATTCCCTTTATAAGGAAAATTAGGACTTTAAAAACAACAACAACAACATCTATATCAGTGAATATTGAAATTACACGTTTTGACAGGAAAGAGACAAGATAGCCCAAGACCACACTGAGAGTCAGAGGAAGGAATAGCAGACAATGAGGGCAAAGTTAATAATTTTTTCTTTCACCATTTTACCTGGGACCAGCTCTGATAGTTACCATTTCACCCATTTGAAAAAAGGGTGCCATTTTGTTCTATTCTTATTGCAGACCAGGGTATTGAGATTTAGAGACTTTCTTCTCATTTCTTTCAGGAAGCAAGTTTATCTCTTGCTGAGCTAGTATAGTATAGAACTAAAAGTATAAAAATATAAATTGGCGAACTGAATTTGAATAAATATCTGAGTGGTAAGGGAAAGAACATTGGAATCAGATAGACTTGGAGATGACAACAATAATAGAATTAATGACAACTATTTATCATAAATAAAAATGATTATGAAAACTGTGCAAACATTATCTTACATAATTCTTATTCAATGTGAGTTTTTTCACCATCTTTTTTTTTTTTTTTTTTTTTTTTTTAGGGCAAAGAAACTGAGGTTTAGTGAAGTTAAGGCAATTATTTAGCAGGGTCACTGTTATCCAGGGTAGTAAGGGTCAGGTCTTACCCATACTACTTAACTACTCCTTAATTCTCCTTACTACTAGATCAACATGGCAGACTTTCAAATGAAGCCTTCACTGTTATTTTTAATATCTTTGGACTTCAATTTTCTTCTTCTTTTTTTTTTTTTTTTGCAGTTTTTTTGGCTGGGGCCAGGTTTGAACCCGCCACCTCCAGTATATGGGGCCGGTGCCCTACTCCTTGAGCCACAGGTGCTGCCCATCAATTTTCTTATTTTTAAAACATAAGTAACAATCTTTACAGAGTAAAAACATCTTTGCAAACTGACTCAAATATCCTTTCTAATCATAGCCTAGACTTCCAGTTGTCAATATATTGCCAAATAATTTTAACAAATACACTTACCTGTAACACATGTTTAGATAATAGAAACAATAGTCTGAAAAAGTTTCCAGGATAAAAATCTTTATAACTTAATTTATCAGAGAATAGAATCAGAATATGTATAAGTACTTGACATTACTAATTTTGCCCAGGTCTCTTTTTGCTTCTATATCGACAGAATAATTTGACCTACCCTTTGAATGTTTTCTGTTTCTTTTTGGTCATGTATTTTTAGGTTTTTTAATTGACAGGAAAAAAAAATTAGCACCATTCTTTTTTTTCCACAGTCTTCATTTGGTTTACATTTCCCCTCCTATCATCTACCTCCTAGGCAATGAAACAAACAAAGGAAAACCTTTTATTGTCAAAAGGTTAAAATAAGAAATTAAGATAAAAATTGAGGAATAATTGAAGATTATTTTTTCAGCGGCTTATGTAACTTAGAAGAAAAGAAACAATAGCTCTTATTTTATTTCCTCCATTTACACACGGGCCGCTTGCCTCTCTAGGAACCCTCTGTGGGAAGCTGGCCACAGAGCTCTCCCTGGTGAGGGCATGAGAACCTGCAGTTAACCTTTGACCTTGAGCATCTCTCTATTACATATGTCCTTATCTTTCTGTTCTCTTTCATTTTCATTTTTAAATGAAAGTATGTATCCTATTGGGATAAATTATTTTACATATTCAAAGTAAACAAAACTGCTTATTATGGGAAAACATTCCACAGAAGGTTTTTCCAGGGAAATCTCAAACCAGACAAAACCTTCATATAGTTTTGCAGATCATGGTGTCAATATATCTGCAAGTGTTTTATTTTACAGAGTTCCTAAGATTTTGCTTGAAAATTATCTGCTTTCACTCAAGAAATCCTTGTTATAATTTGAAAAAAATAAAAAATAACTAAAGAAATAATACCAGTTAAATCTGCTAAATAAAATACTAATCTGAACTAAACTGTCAGCCAAATGTCTACAGTGGATTTAGTGTGTAAAGCATGGTTATGGGGCCTGGGGCACATGGTCAGGGCATCTGGAGTCATCAGAAAAGGCTTCTGCTATCTATGCACAAAGTATAGCAATATTTCTTAATACCCTGGGGTACACTTTCTTTGACCCTTGTATATCGTTAGAAAACTTAGCTCTTTCTTTTTTTTTATTTTTTATTTTTCTAATTTTTATTAAATCATAATTGTGCACATTGGTGCAATCATGGGGCACAATGTGCTGACTTTATATACAATCTGAAATATTTTCATTGAACTATTTAACATAGCCTTCATGGCCTTTTAATCACTATATGAAGACATTTA
>CAUYRH010043676.1:0-18408 GCA_963574655.1 Perodicticus potto | reverse complement strand
GACTTGGAACAGCAATGACCTACTGGGCAATCTTAGCCCTCCTTTCAAAGACTGTCAATGCTAAGTATATTTTAAGTCATCATGGTGGGATAGCAGGAAAGTTTTCTTTTCTTTCTTTTTCTTTTCTTTTTTTTTTTTTTTGAGACGAACCTCAAGCTGTCACCCTGGATAGAGTGCTGTGGCATCACAGCTCACAGCAGCCTCCAATTCCTGGGCTCAAGCAAGTCTCCTTTCTCCGCCTCCCAAGTAGCTGGGACTATAGGCGCCCGCCACAACGCCCGGCCATTTTTTGGTTGCAGCCCTTGTTGTTGTATGGCGGGCCCGGGCTGGATTCGAACCTGCCCGCTCAGGTGTACGTGGCTGGCGCCTTAGCCTGTTGAGCCACAGGCGCCGAGCCTTCAGGGTTGTTTTGAAGGTGGCCTTTTCCCACAACCTGAGTCTCTGCTTCAGCAAGGTCTAATCCAATGGAGGTCTGACTAATGCAGGCTGTGTCCTCTGGAAACACCAAGGATCCTCCTGAAAATCAATTCCAGACTTTACAGCATTAGCAAGTCTTCTCGGGACTGCTCATCGTGCTGGCATACAGGGACATCTTCCAGGACAAATCAGGCCCTGCTTCATCTGATCCTCAGAAACCCTGTTCATGGGGAGCTGAGAATCCAAAATGTTTTCTTCTAGCAAGTTTGGTCAGTATGCTTGGTTCTGCCATCCGCATGAAAATAACAAAAGTAACAACAATTAAAAAAAAACAAAAAAACACCCTGTGAGTTTGCTCCTCAAACCTAGGGCATTTTAATGTCCCAGTGATTTATTACCAGTGAAAATAGAAATACCACAGGCTACAATATCATTTATCATGTAATTAAATTATCTTTCTGCAAGATAATATACATGACCAAGGAAGCGATTTAGAGCTATCCTGTCTTTTGCTCTGGGCCTCAGTTTCCTTGCCTGCAGTGGGAAAGCCTTGGGCAGGATGGTCTCTGGATCTCACAAGGCTCTTTAGCCCTAACCTTTAAAACTCCGTAGACACACAGGCAGGCGAAGCTCTTACACAGAAGTGGCCTTCTTGGGCTATGGATTCGTTGGTACCACCTCCTATCTCTGCCACACAACTTCTTAGCCTCATAAAGCCTCAGCTTCCTGACTGGTAAAAATGGAAATGAGGACAGTACCAAGTTCATAGGGCTACTGGTCCGATCGTTAAGGTAATGCACGTAGACCTCAGAGAAGGAAATCTCAGAAGACGCTCAACCTGTACGAGCTACTGTAATCAGTATTAGGAGCTCTCATTGTAATAGCTTTTTTTTGCTTATTTTCCTCTTTACTCCCTATCTTTCCTGCCTCCTCACCATCTACCTTCTTTCACTTATCTCTTCAAATTTATTTTTACCACACAAACCATCTTTTAAGAGTTAAACTTTAAAGGAACCAATAATGAGGGCTTCCAATCTCAAGTCTAAGAATGAGCAATCCCAGGGCCTCATCCTAAATCTTGCAAGGTAATACACCTTGCAAGTTCATTTTGTGCTGCTATTACATAATGCCCAAGGCTAGGTAATTTATTATACATAGACATTTAATAGCCCACAGTTCTGGAGGCTGGAAAGTCCAATATCAAGGGGCCAGCATCTGGCAAGGGCTTTCTTGCTGTGTCCTGATGTGCTGGAAGGCATCACATGATGGAAGCGAGGGACAGAGCAAACAGAGAGAGAGAGAGAGGGAGAAAGAGAGAGAGAGAAAGAGAGAGAGAGAAAGAAAAAGAGAGAAAGAAAAAGAGAGAGAGGTGGGCCATGGCAAACACATATGATAGCAAAAGCCTTTCACATGATCGCAAACCCATTCCCATTATAACAGCCCTCGTGGGGCCCTCATGAACTAAACACTTTCTTTTTTATTGTTTTCTTTTTGGAAACAGGCTGGAGAGCATTTGCTATTCACGGGCATTATCACAGCTCACTGCAGCCTCCAACTCTTGGGCTCAACTGATCCTCCTGCTTCAATCCCCCAAGTAGCTGGGACTACAGGTGTGCACCACAACCCTTGGCTAATTTTTAAATTTTTCATAGAAACGGGATCTTGCTCTGTTGCTAGGACCTGGACTCAAGCAATCCCCCCAGCTTCAGTCTCCCCAAGTGCTGGGATCATAGGTATGAGCCACCAAGCCCAGCTCTAAACATTTCTGAAAGGTTTCACCTTGAAATACTGTCACAATGGCAATTACGTTTCAGCATGAATTTTGGAGGGGACGGACATTCAAACCAGAACACAAAGATCATAAACAATTCTCTTGATTCTTTTTGCCTTACAATACATGCGTATCTACTGTCCCCATCAAGCCATTTACATGGACACGGCCACATAGGTCAGGACGTTTATGTCGTGGAGATGTTTAGGAACAGCTATTTCTTTGGTGTGCCTTCATTTTTCTGTGTTAGAACATTGAGGATTGGGTTTTCCTTCAAGGATTCTCTGGAGGAGGACTACCGTTTTGGCAATGCTTATGGAATCTTATTTTCTTCAAGGCATATTAGGAACACGTAATATGTCAAGCATTTTCTTTTTAAGCCATAAGTGTTTTCTGCTTAGGTTACCAGAGGTTGAATAAACATTCCTGTGAACAAGCTCTTTAGAACATTTCTATTTTCTCCTTTCCACAAACCTAAGCAAATCTTAATTAATGCCATTTGCTTCAAAATATGCCCAGTTCATTTCCAGGCTGCCAAGGCAGAGTCAGGGTTCAAGTTGCCATATGTTGACAGGGAAAGGTCGATAACGCTTTCCTAGTCCAGAAGGTGCCCTCCTTGGTCCCTGAGCATTTGATAAAGCCCTCTTTCCTCATTTGCTATGCAAATCCACTCCATCTGCACCGTCTCTTCCTGGAACCAGGTTTCTTTGGGACAGGAAACCAGGACAACAGTCATGGGATCTGACGTCCTCCACTCCCGTCTTGTGGACCAAAATAATCAGCTACTTCAGGCAACGCTTGTATGAGCCTCACTATTGCATACACGATAGAAAATTCCACTTAGTAGTCTCCAGACCCCTTCCTGGGATGTGTTATTAATTATTTCTATAACTAATGCAAGAAATAAAGCAGAGAACGAGCCCTGCAGTATGAAAAATTGGAAGCAAAATCTCAGATTTTTAGTGTAAGCCACCCACTCAGTCATACTCTTTCTGGCTTTGCTGCTTTCTTAGCAATAGCATGGTTTTTTCTCTTCTTCTATCCTCATTTAGGGAACATACCTTGGAATTATGGTCTTCTCAGGATTGTCCACAATGAACAAATGTTGCTTTTTTTTGCCCTTTGTTTTTGGAGAGGTACTGTAGCCACTGTTGAAGGATGATTGTTCTTTATGGATGGAAATGCAGATAATGAAACGTGGTGTGGTGGATATGGGATACACCACTCAGGGCCTTCCTTTAAAACTGAGGCTTTCATTCCTGGAGCTTCTGGGAGTGTTGTTTGCTAAAAGCTCTCAGCAAAGTCCCTCTCCAAGAATTGTCCCTTGACAAAGGGTGCTGCCTTGCCCAAAGTTACACTCTTTTCCAGAAGTTAGCATGCATCCAGGAGTGGCCAGTGTGAGGACCAAAGGGGAACTGACTCTGCAGGACCATTCTACCTCCAGCACATTCTGTGGACCAGTTGAGATGACTGCATAGCCTAAACTTCTTCTACCCATTCCTGTTTCCTTCTCTCTCACCTCCAGGATGACAACATTCTCCAGTAAACATCTCTCAAGAAACCTTCGCCTCAGAGTCAGTTTACTGGGTAGTCTGACTTGTAACACTTAGACTAAAGATATCAGAAATAGTGTGAAGCAGCTGAGAGTGAGAGTCTTAAGTCCCAATCTCTATATTTTCCCCTAAGAATATTATACTCATTGGGCTAAAATAGATGAAGAATTTGGGGCTATCAGTTGCAAAATAGGAAAAGATACTAAAGTGAATGAAAATGATTGCTATGAATGAGAAATGCATCTTAGAACATTCTTTCTAGAAACAAAAGCACCACAAGATCGCTTTAAGATCAGACTGTGAAAAACATAAACTTTTTATCAAATAGCATCCCATTACAAGAAGTTCTGAGACAAACATGAGGACTAGTCCTTGTACCTACCTTGTTAGGGAGGCTCAGGGATGATGAAGGCAGAAGAAATTGGCTGCCGGTAAGAAAACTGAGATGCAAACGCAGGTTTGTTCTGACAGTTGGCTCCACCTGAATACCTCATCAAGGCTGTAATTTTAAAAACGTTTTCTTCACAGGATTTATCTGATCATGACATTCCATGACTTTTTCATTCAACACGTAATTCTAGCAAAAGTGATACAACCGATGGATGATTCAGGTAGGACCTACGATAGCTGGGTGGACAGTGTCCAGCCAGGTAATACGCAAAATGGGATCAAGGATGGCCGGATACTTTCTGGACAGCTCTTGTATAGATCAAAACAGAGATTAGGTGTCTTTTTTTTTTTTTTCCTTAAAAACAAACCTTTATCGGAACTCTGAAAATTAATTTATACAAGTTATATATTAAAACAGTGATATAAATAAAAATCAAGAAAAAATATATAGTGTGAGTAGTTAAAAGCTCCCCTTCAGGGGTAATCACTGTTCTCAGTTTGCGTTCAGACCCTGTCCTATGGTGTCACAGTTGTTCTGAAGGACATGTACACACATGTATGGGGCATCTTTCATTTCGTTTTCTCTTGTAGTCTTACATTGAGGACAGGATCATACTATACAGTTTCTTTGTAACTTGCACTTTCTCATGTAACAATGTTTTCATTAATATTCTTTTTAATCTATTTCATTCAAAATCATACGGGGCTATTCCTAACCACTGTATTAGAATTAAATTTGATGCTACATTGCACCTCAACTATTTTGAGGAATCAAATTGCTTAGCTAAGTGAAACAAAATTAACTGTTTCAATCTTGGAACACGAATTCTTATTTTTCGCAAAATGCAGAGAATTACATTCTTCTCTTTTTGTTCAGACTAATTGAGTTGAGCCTGTCTCCAGGTAGAATTCTTTTAAAATTATCCAAGCAAAATTAATCCCAGCTTTAATCCCATTCTCAAAGTGATCTTAATAGCTGTATCTTTTTGCCTTGGTCTTACCCTGCCGCCTCCATAGATGTGTGTTAAAAGAAGGCCTTGGGAGGGGAGGAACATAGTTTCAACCACTCAATTTTTGCTTATATTTGTTTCCAAATCCAAGTGGCTTTTTTCAGCAGCAAAGGTGCTCTCTCCTGCTCCATCACTGGTCTGTAAAGTAAATTGCAATAAGCTACCAAAGTCTGGCTACATTCTCATAGCGACTGTTTAAACCCATTACTTTCTCTTTTAATCAAATCACTGTTGTGTCAAAATATACGATTCTCGCCATGAATCTCCCAGCTTGTTACAGGTCACCGGTTGCACCTTGAAAATGTTTGCTCTCCTAAGCATCTTCTCTCCAGCCTCCAGCTAAATTGCCCCACTCCAAGCTTGATCATTTTTCTATACACATAGAACTCTAATTAATATAAACATAATGGCAACCAGGACGCGCAGTTTACAAGAAAGAGGAAGGGAAACCACCCGGCGGTATGTATAGGGAAGCATCGTTTGCCTTGTGGCAAAATGGAAATTACACAGATATAAACATCCAACTTGTGTCAAGGGAAAAAAGAAAGCAAATGCTGAAAATTCCTTATCCCTGAATTACTGGGAGATTCTAGCCTTTATTCTTTTCTGCTTTAAGAAATATTTTATATAATGCCGCCAGAGGGCCAGTAAGGGAAATAGTAATTATGTTTAAACAGCCACCACTTCACTAACATAAAATATTTGTACAGGCTCTTAAACATGAAGTTAAGTGCCAGAGGCTATTTTCATTGTTTAATGTATTAAGTAAATAAAAATGTATCTAAGATGTGGACACACAATTAGTTTTGAGTTATTTATCCTGGAGTTTGTATGGTTTAGAAAAACTCCATCTTGTTGGCTGCAGCCGTCCTAATGCATTTAACTTCAGCCATCAGCTATGATTAAACACCTGCTGTTGTGGGGAAACAAAGCACACTAATCCAATATGTATTTCTGACATCTTAAATATCACCCAGTCCCCTGACATCAGGCACAGCTTTTCAGCGGGATGGAATTCCAGAGCATATTTTTCTAATTTATGGATGGACAATAAATCAAAATTAAGCCTTGGGCAATGAAATATACATCAGTGCAGAATGAACTGACTGTGAACGAGGACCCGGCACCACCGAGGGGAAAAGGATATATTAATAGAATCCTAAGCTGCAAACACTGAAGTGAAAATTAAAGAAGTTTATTTCACATTTTCCCCCCTATAAAGACGAAATGCAAAGACAGAAAATGAAATGTTTTCTATTTTTCCATGCAGGGCACCCGAGGAGCACATTTAGATTTAAAAAAAAAAGGTCACTGTTTTTAAATGCTGATCTGTGGGTGATTAAAAAACCAAATCTTCACGGCTCTTTTTCTTATTTGCAATATTGAAGAGAGTTAGCAGTACTTAGTTCAGTTTCAGTTTTGCTATTCTGGAAGAGCGGACAAAGGCCATTGATGACAGTCATTAATTTCTCCGGAGAAAAGATCCGGAGAGAGGCCAGCCTCCCTTCTCAGGTGGCCTGCGTTGGGCTGGGAGCTATCCGGTGCTGAACGAATCTTCCTTAGACTGACCTCTGGCTGTTCTGGAACCTGGAGAAGAGGGGGGACCTGAGAGCTTTGTTCTCATCAGAGGCCCTCCAGAACCTCGGCTGCAGGTCCGTGACCTCGCTCCGGCCCTGTAGACCCCGGGCTGAGGTCACGGTGGAGCTGCATACGTGGCTTATCCTCGTTGCCCTTGACATTGCCAATCACCATGTGTCTTTGACAGAACTGGCCAGAGCAACCATCAGATTTACAGGGATAACGTTTTGTGTTGACAGGCATGTCAGGACTCTTAGCAAATACTATTGCTTGATTCCTCACCGCATCTCTGATAATGGGATTGGTGGTATATATTTATTTAAATATCAGGGCCAGTGAGAGCTGTGCTGGGAAAAGTGGTAGAATTGGTGAAAGGAAACCTGCCAACTGGCCTCCCACTCTGTAACCCCCAGCTGACCCAGGTTTCTTCAGATTATTCTTCCTAAAGCCTTGTATCTATAGAATAATTATTTTTGTAGCGTCATGTATTACTGGCTTACTGACTTGCATAGTACTTACTTACAAATAATTATTTACATGAACTCATAGGCATGTTGAGAATGTTTTAAAGTATTCGGATTAATATGAAAAGAAACATACTTTGGGAATTAACTTTATCATGTATGTTAGAAAGAAACCAGCATGTTCCAGACCTTGTATTTGAAAATTCTAAATGGAGGAACAAATGATGTTTTAAAATTGGTATTCTTTGGGGTCAGTAATTACTGAATCTGAGACACTTGGCTATTATGAAGCTTAAACATGAAGCATAGGTTTCCTCCACCATTCCATCATTGTAGGTTTTGTTCTGTCATTGACTTTTCTTTCTTTTTTTTTAGAGATGGGGTCTTGCTATGTTGCCCAGGTAGGAGTGCAGTGGCTATTCACAGGCATCACCAAAGCCCACGATAGCCTCAAACTCCCGGGCTCAAGTGATCCTCTTGCCTCAGCCTCTAGAGTAGCTTAGACTGACTTTTCTTCCTTGTTCAAATCATGGAAATGATTCTTTAGAAGAAATGTGCATAACCCTAGTAGGAAATATAGCTTAGCGTTAACCAACTTAGTTTTTGAGGAAAATATTTGTTCTTGGAAGAAATAATTAAAAGACCCATTTTCCACTTAATTATCACAAGATTACATAGTAATGTTGGTGATAGTAATAATAAAGGCTGATGTTAGTTGACAGCCCTGTTCTGGATGCTTTAGGCAAATTAACTAGTAGTCTCTATGAACAGCCCATGGGGCTGGTACTGTTGTTACCCCCTTGATAGCTGAGGACATGAACCTAGAGGAATCAATCTCTCGCCCGGGGTGATGGGTGGAGCAGAGAAGCAGACTTGGCAGTCTGTCTGCAGAGCCTGCCTCCCAAGTACATTATTATTCTACAACATGCTCTAAAAGCCACACCTTAGTGCTCTATTTAGTCTCTTTCTGAAAACAGGCAAAGACATAAAGGAAATTTTTGATCTTTATGTTTTTAACTTTTAAACTATGCAGGTTACCTTAACCTAACTCCTTTAGCTGCTGTGTTTTCTATAAATCACTAAAGGTGATAACTGGTTACTATTCATAGTCACTGCCACCTATTACAAGTAGAATTATAATATCAAAAAATCCCATTCTCGGACAGTACTCTACCCCTATTTTTAGCTCAAAGAACCTTTGTTCTGAAATTCTAACTACAATACCAGTAAATACAGACAAAAAAACCTATGGGTGCTGACAAGGGATGAAAAATTTTGACTATATAAATGAATTAGTTTAACAACAAATGATTTTTCTGTATGCTTAAATAAAATGATTAGTTTAAAAACAAATGATTTTTCTGTATGCTTAAATAAAAGCATACAGTTTGGCTTATAATAGTCTTTTTAAATGTTTATTGAAATGTTGCCATAGCATTATAAGAATTCATCGATATTTTAAAGTATGTATATTGATGAAAAATACACATTTTGTAGCTGCAACATTTGTAAAAAAAAGACTAAAGTAAACAGAATCTTTTACCACTAGTCTTTACTATTTGTATATCCCATGGTTTTCAAAATTGGCAAATTTAACCAATTTTTATCGAGGGTTCACAGGCATTGTGTTAGGCTTTGTGGACTTAGTACAAAAAAGCTGCAAAGATAGCACAGAGGATACTGGTTTACCCATCACCCGGGAGGCTCCAGTATTAATGTCCTACATACCCATCATAAGTTTGCAAGAACCAAGAAACCAACAGCGGTACAATGTTCACTAATCACCAGCCTTTATTTGAATCTCAATAACTTTTTCACCAATGTTCTTTTCATTTTTCTTCCAGGATCCCATCCAGGGCGCCACACTAGGGTGTAATCATCACATCTCTTTAATCTCCTTTGTTCTGTGACCATTTCTTGGGCCTCCCTTGTTTTTCATGATCTTGGGAGTTTTATTTTTTTTTAAATCTTTTTTTATTAAATCATAAACACATAGATCATGGATCTTGGGAGTTTTAAAGAATACAGGTGGGTAGTTTTTAGGACATCCCTTGATTTGGGTTTGTTTGATGCTTTTCTTAGGATTAAACCAGAGTTCAGGGGAAGCATACCATATAGGAGAAATGTCTTTGTCATGGTATTACACCAGAGGGTATGTGTGATCTCCATGACTCGTCCCTGAAGCTGTTAACCTTGACCAATGGCTGAAGCAGTGTTTGCCAGCCTTTCCACTGTAAAGGTCCTTTTCGCCCCCCCTTCCCATACTCTATTCTTTGAAACCAAGTCACTAAGTCCAATCCACCCTCAAGGGAGTGGAATTAATCTCCACCTCTTGGTGGGAAGAATAGCTACATAAATTATTTGCAATTCTTCTGTAAGGAAGTTTTGTCCCTTTGCCCCAGGTATTTACTTATTCTGTCATGTATTCGTATCAGGATGGACTCATGGATATTTCTTTTCCAGTTCAGATCCATTTAAGGTCTTGTCACCAATGTGTGTCAGAAAAGTGACAGTTAAAGAGTCAGAGTGAGTGAAGGCAAGGTGGCCCAGAACAAGACTCAGGTACAATTCCTGTAGCGTGGGAGCTTTGACGATATTTCCTATGTACAAATAGAACACATTTGGGTGCAAGTCTTTAAAAGGAGATCTAAACTTTTTACAGGGTTTGTTTGATCAGGACCTAGGTTTTCTGATTCCTTGTTCTGTGTTACTTTTATTGGAGAATTCTATTATTAGCGCGGCCACCACCACCACCACCACGAGGCTCTAGACTCTTCCCACAGAAAGAAGACGAGCTAGCGAACACAATCAGCGGACAACTGAGCCTGAATCCAAGCCAAAACAAATACTAAAAGGCGCAAGAGTCTTTCAGAGTATGCTCAGACACTACAGCTGGGTTGGAATGGGCTTCTAGTGTTGAAAACAGCTGCTTCCCAACATCTATACACATCCTAGAGGGGACCAGGGGGTTTTCAGCGGGCTCCTCAAAGACCACACTTCTGGGAGCAAGCTGACCCAGCTGAAGAGTGCCCAGTGCCTTGGACTGGACCAACCCAAGCCCAACAAAGTCACATGATGCATCAAGCAGGGGAGCCACTATGGCTACGCAGTCCTCCTGGCCCCCCTAGGGACCCGCAGTGGGCCTGACACTGAGAGGATGCCCACAGTGGACCCAGGCCTGCGGAGGTGGCTTCTCAGGAACCTGGACTCCTACTTGAAACAGAAGCAGGTGGCAGTGATGATCAGCCTGCCAGTAGGTGGGTCCACGGGCAGAGACAGCACAGGCAGGCTCCATGCCTTCCCGCCCTGTGACAGCAGAAACTCCAGTCAGCACTAAGGACACTGGGCAAGCTAGAAGAACACGTGGTGACGGTCATGGTCAGAGATACCTCCCAGCCCAACCCGTCTTTTCCAGCTCCGTGTTTGTGCCACAAAAGCAGTTATTTGAAAATCTGATCCCCTCTCTACCCTACCCCTTGATTCGAATTCTCTGCTGGGTTATTTTGGTTCATTTAGTGGGGATCAAAGTCCTGTCCTCCACTAAAAACTAAGCTCTTAGGTTTGGGGGGAATTTTTTTTTTTACAATGATGAGAAGAGACTCCTGTTATGTTGATTTCTAGTGTACAAGAGACTGTCCGCTGTGTTCCGTATTTTTTTAAATTTTTTGACTAATGTATGTCAAGTTGTCAGTAAAGCCTTTGTCAGAGGACCGGTTTTTAAAAAAAAAAGAATTCTATTATTGTTTTCAAGCATTAAGGTGATTAATATAAGAACAATTGGTCTGAAACAGGAAATGTTTCTTCAAAATCCACATTTGGATACATTGTAATAAAACTGAAACAGCAAAGTCAAAGAGAAAATATTTAATGCATTCAGAGAAAAAAGGGTACATGATCTACAGAGGAGCTACATTTAGACTGTTGCTGACTTCTTCACGGCAACATTAAAAGCCATAAAACAGGGTTTATTATCTTCAAAGTGTTCAGAGACAATAACTGCCAAGCAAGAGCTTTGCACTCGGCTGAATTATCATACAGGATGAGGAAGAAATAAAAATGCTTTCAGACAAACGCGAAGAGAATTTTTCACTACTAGATTCTCAGTGTAAGATGAATTGAATCCAGAAGGACCCATTCAGAAGAAGGACAGAATGGGAAGCAAAAATTATGTGAGTGAGTCTAAAAAACTTGATATAAACAACAGCAACAGTAATTTATTGGGGGCATAAAAACATGGTGAGTCTAAAATATTGACCAACAGGAAATGCAGGAAGGGGTTTTTGGAAGTTAAAATGTTCTAAGTTGTTCAACTTACTGAGGTGGCAGAACAGACATTGATTATTTTTAGGTTTTGTTAAACATATATGTCAAATTTTAAGAATTATATAATAACTAAAGTTGATTAAGTTTATATTTTAGTCAATATTTTTTTAAAGTAACTTCTTTAGAATGACTCATGAAGCTGGTACAACTTCCCTGTAGCCAGGCAATGGGGAAGGACAAGGGAGAAAAAAGCAGGAAAACAGAAAAAGTCAAACCGCAGAACATAGGAAGTACAAAAAATTAAGAGAAAGGAAAACATGGGCTAAAAGAAAATCACAGAATAAGGCAGTAGAAATAATTTCAAATAAATTAATAACAGTGTATATAATTTGCCTAAACTTACCAGTTTAAAGAGATTATCAGACTTGATTTTTAAAATCTACCTATATTTTGCTTATAAGAGATAAATCTAGATTGTTAGGAGACAGAAGATTCAGAGTAAATAGTGGAAAAAGAAAGTAGGTAGCTTCATTATTACCAGACACAATAGACTTCAAGGAACAAAGTGACATTAGAGAGCACACATACGGACCGTGTCTGGAAGCATGAAGGGCTGTCAGTACTATATGAGAGAGATTCTACGTCTAAAACACATTCATGGGCCGGGTGACTGTGCTCAGTGGTTAGGGCACCAGCCACATAGGTTCATACCTGGCCCAGGCCTGTTACACAACAGCAACCACCACAACAACAGCCAGGCATTGTGGAGGGTGCCTAAAGTCCTAGCTACTAGGGAAGCTGAGGCAAGAGGATTGCTTGAGCCCAAGATTTTGAAGTTGCTGTGAGCTATGATGTTACAGCACTCTACAGAGGGAGACAAAGTGCTTCTCTGTCTCAATAAAACAAACAAACAAACGAAACACATTCATGTTATTTTGTAAAAGGCTAGGACCTACAGGTGGAAATTATAGAGAGGCAGGTATTGACTCAATGTGTTGGAAAGAACTTTCGAACGATGAGCTCTCTGAAACGAGAAGTTCTTGTTCCTGAAGGTCTTTAGGTCACGGCTGCAGGGAAGCTGTAGGCCCAGGCTGTGGCTGCACAGGCTGAGGCAGCCAGATGGTGTCCAAACTTGTGTGTTAGAATCACCTGGACAGTTTCTTCAAAATGTATTCCAGGGGCTCTTCCCATCCTTAATGAGCAGATTTCCACAACCCAGAAATCTGCATTTCTTAAATGCTCCCCAGGTGATGCTGATGTAGCCAACTCAGAACTGATCCATGGAGCAGCATTTGGGGACCGCTGGCTAGATGACTCCTAAAGTTCCCGCTAACCATGACACTGGATAATCAAACGATGTTTTGGTAGAGATTACTAGAGACTAGGGAGGTGGCACCATGGTTTACAGTGTACAGAAGAAAATGGAGGTGAAGAATATCTGTGACATTAGGTGTAGGTGTTTCAATATCTGTGGAACTACGAACAGCTCATGCACTTTCTTTGATGTTTATAAGCTCTTCAGTAAATGTTGGTAAAGACAATGAAAATTAACATACTCTCTACTCAGAACAAATGGCCAAATGGCCCCACACGACTTATTACGTCTCTGACACCATCATATTTCATCATCCAGAGACTCTCTTACAAGCCCAGTGGCCCAGAGCAGTGTGTCTTAAACTTTTCAGAAGTTTGCAAATCACCTGAGAATCTTGGTAAAATTCAGGTGCTGATTCCAAGATACCCCTTTCTAACAAAGCTCTCTACTTCTCAATTTGCTGCTATACACATATGCATTCAAGAAATTATTTTTTTTCAAATTTTATTTTAGGGAGACACCGTTTCCAGTAATTCACCAAAATGACAAACACAGAGGGAAAGAGGAGAGGCACTTGCTCTCCAGGCTTTTTAGAAAACATGGGGTTATTCCTTTGATCACATACGTGGGAATCCACAAGCAAGGTGATATTGTAGACACCAAGGGAATGGGTACTAATTAAAAAGGCGTGCCACACAAATGTCACCGTGGCAAACCTGGAAGAGTCTATGATGCTACCCAGCATGCTGCTGGCATGGTTGTGAACAAGGGCAGGGTTCTTGCCAAGAGGATTAATGTCACATTGAGCATATCAAGCACTCTGAGAGCCACAATAGAGTTACTTGAAATGCAGGAAGGAAAATGATCAGCAGAAGAAGGAAGCCAAAGAGAAAGGCACCTGGGTTCGACTGAAGCGCCAGCCTGAGAAGCTCACGCTGTGAGAACCAGTGGAAAGGACCTGAGCTGCTGGAACACGCTCCCTGTGAATTCATGGGTATAATAGCTGTGAAAGATAAAAGGCTACTGTAAAAAAAGTTATTTAATTATTATTTTTTTTTTTTTGTAGAGACAGAGTCTCACTTTGTCCCCCTTGGTAGAGTGCCGTGTCGTCACACAGTTCACAGCAACCTCCAACTCCTGGCCTTAGGCGATTCTCTTGCCTCAGCCTCCCGGGTAGCTGGGACCACAGGTGCCCGCCACAACGCCTGGCTATTTTTTTGTTTTTACAGTTCGGCCAAGGCCGGGTTTGAAGCCACCACCCTCGGTATACGGGGCCAGCACCCCACTCACTGAGCCACAGGTGCTGCCCTATTTTTGATTATTATTGGTACATAATAATTGTATATACAGAGGGTGCCAAAAAATGTCTACACATTTTAGGAAAGGGGAAAACTATATTAAAATTGTCATACCAATAACAAAAGATGAATACAAGCCATGTTGAGCATCTCTTATAGTTGCAGAAGTTAGATGACTTGGTATTGCATATTTAATACAGTTTTTCCTTGCTTAAAACACATGGACTTTTTTTTGGCACCCTCTGCATTTATAAGGTCCGCGTGATGTTTTGATACAGGCATAACGTGAATTAATTAAATCAGGTATTTAGCATTTCTTTGTTTTAGGGATATTCCATTTATATTTTAAAGTATGCTCTAACTTATTGTTGGTTATAGTTGCTTTGTTGTGGGATCAAATATGTTCATTCTATCTAACTTTTTTTTTTTGGCCGGGGCTGGGTTTGAACCCACCACCTCTGGTATATGGGGCTGGCACCCTACCCTTGAGCCACAGGCACCGCCTTCATTCTATCTAACTTTTTAACTGTATTTTTGCACTTCCCAACCATCCAACTTTATTCCCCTCCCCACTGCATTTCTCAGCCTCTGGTAACCATAGTAACCGTCATTCTACTCTTGATCCCCACAAGGTCAATTGTTTTTGTTTTTGTTTTTTTTTTTTGCAGTTTTTGGCCATGGCTAGGTTGAACCCGCCATCTCCGGTATATGGGGTCGGTGCCTTACTCCTTTGAGCCACAGGTGCTGCCTGAGGTCAATTGTTTTTAATATTTAGCTCCCACATCTGAGTGACAACACGCGAGATTTGTCTTTCTGTGCCTGGCTTATTTCACCTAATATAATGTTCTCCATGGCCATCCATGTTGTTGCAAATGGCAAGATTTCGTTCTTTTTAATGGCCATATACTATTTCATTGTGTATTTGTACCACAATTTCTTTATCCGTTCTTCTGTTAATGGACAATTTAAATTGATTCCAAATCTTGGCTGTTGTGAACAGGGCTGCCATAAACATGAGAGGGAGTTATCTTTTTGATATGCTGATTTCTTTTCTCTTGGATACATACCTAGCAGTGGGCTTGCTGGGTCACATGGTGGTTCTACTTTTAGTATTTTTTGAGGAACCGCCGTACTGTTGTCCAGAGTGATTACACTAATTTATGTTCCCACCAACAATGTGCCTGCTCTTTCTCTTTCTCGTTTGGTCTTCCAAAGACCCTTTACATCCTCTAGGCCAAATTATCATTTTGTCATAGAACCTTTGTGAATTAATAAGGAGAAGAGGCTGAAAACAAAACTATTTGGGGTGGATTAGACAACAGACACGGAAGTCAGAACAAAAGTTCGTTGTTGAGAATAGTGACATCTTAAGAGCTTAGACTTCTATTTCACACTTAAAACCAGACAGAAACCCTCCTTGGTTTGCCAAAAGACCAGAATTTTGGTCTCAGAATTGCTTTCTTATTTTATTTGTTGTTGTTTTGAAAATTTTTGCCCTTTCATCCGTCACTTAATCTTTCTCAGACTGTTTTGTTCCTGAGATACGCTAACTAGGATTTCCATGTACTTCATATTTTGCTATATTTTATTGAGATAAAAGTTATACGACATAAAAGATTTTAAAGTGCACAATTCACATTTAGCCAAGTCACGATGTTGTGTAAGTACCACCTCTACTTAGCACCAAATCATTTTTCTCAATCACCCCAAAAGAAAACCCTGTGCTATGACCAGTCACTCCTTGCTCCTTTCAGCCCCTGGCAACCATCCATCTGTTACCCATTTCTATAGATTGACCTATTCTGGATGTTTTATTATTATTACTATCATTTTGTTTGTATATATTCATGGGGTCCAAGTGCAATTTTGCTACATTAATATATTCCCTACTGGGGAAGTCAACGGAATCACGTAACAAGTGATCTTGTGTGTCTCGCTCTTTTCCCTGAGTGTGTTTTCTGGGTTCATCCATGTTTCAGGGCTTCATTCCTTCTTAGGGTTGACAGATACCCCATGGTAGGTATATACTACAGTTTGTTTATCTGTTGTTGATAGACATTTGGTTTGATTTCACCTTTTGGCCATTGTGAATAGTGCCCCTACCAACATTCATGTACAAGGATTTGTTTAACTGTCTTCATAATTTATTATTTTTAAATGAACCACTTCATTTGTTTTTCAACTTGAGTTGAGAAGAGGAAATATTTTACGGACAAGAAAGAAGCTCAGAGTGACTTGCTTGAGGTTTCAAAGGGAATAAGGGGCCAAGAAACTCAAAAGTTCTAACAGGGAGTCCAGGGCCCTTTCAACTTATACCCCGCTGTCTCAGTTGTCTGGGGAGTTGAAAAGGAGAAATTCTGTAAAAATGAATAGCAGGCTGCAAAGCACCCTGTGTGGAAGGTGGTGTTGGTAGTTCCTATTTGATATGCCAAGTGACACTGCAGGAACGGCTCCCCACTCAGGAGGTCAGCACGTGCTGTCTCTATTATGGCCAGAAGAGACATTTTAGAATTGCGAAAGGTGTAACAGAGTGGTTGGACACCAGCAAAGGAGTTTGACAAGGCTGTCACATCTGTTCAATATTTCTGCTGAAATAATCATGGCTATTGCTGTTGATGGTTACCATAGTGGTATTAAGGTTGGCAGAAGGAGATGATGTCATCTCAAGGATGCTGATGACATCCTGGCTGCTGACTCTGTGGTTTCTGCGCCAGGAAAGCTGATACCGTAGACTAGGGAGGATTTAGACGCTGATAATGGCAGCCGTGAAACAGAATATTTTAGCAGCAGTGCAAACTGGAAGCGAATGAGAAAAACAAATGAAGGGCTCTGCAGCCAGGAGTTTATGATTGGTAGTGAGAGCTACAACCCTTTGGCCTGTAAACGAGTAAGCGAATGGCCTGGTCAGCATTCACCAGGAAGGGGTGCAGAGCGTAACAGGTCTGCCAGGGAGGCGCTGGCTTCACTCTGTCTCCCCGTGGATCCTTTCTTGCTTCTAATTTGGTCGCAGTGTCTGATTAGTATGTAGAATCTGTTAGCTGAGCCTCAACGTGCAGACTTTGGCCCAAAGAGGAGACGAAGCTCAACATGGACACACTGCTACTGTCAAGCTGAGTTAAACCCAGAGTGATGACGACAGCATCTTAGTGAAGGAGAAGAATGACAATGGCTGGAAGAAAGCATCATCTGTTTCCGGAATCCTGGAACATTTCCTTCTGAAATAACTCATTCTGTGTGTCTTGATTTTCTGACAAGTAAATCTTGAAGAACAGAACTGGCATTCATCAGCTCACCCAGGAGTAGCATGCGGGCCTCTGGAAGGGTTTGTGAAAACTGTGTTGTTGAAGAATTCACCGCTATGGGAGCATTCTTAGGGACTTCTTTGAAAATCAAAATCAAAATAGATCTTTAAGTTAAAATGTTGTTATGATTTTTTCATTGTGGAAAATGTACTGAAATATGGAAGAGGTGAAGGGAAGAACATCATACATACTTTCACAGTGAACATTCTTCCAATGTTTTTATCTATTAATATTTATTTCCTATATCTTTGGGGCCTTACTTGATGTTCAATCTGTTTCCTGCTTTTAAAAATTGTATGTTTGTACGTAGTGTATTTCTGGCTGCTTCTGTGGCCCCAAAGATTATTCTGGTGGTTGCGTTTCCTATGGAATGGCTCTAATATTCCCAGGTAGCACAGAAGGAAATCAAGGCCTAGAATTGTCTGTCCTTTTTAGACAGGATGTTACTTAGATCTAAGCAAATCATTCTCGCTGATACAGTCTAACGTTGTTCATTCTCCCTGAACACTTTCTATAGGGGTGAGCTTTTAAATTCCTTAGGAAAATTTCTTGGAAAGGTTGATTCTGCTTTGTAAATTTACGCTTGAGATTACCAAGGGAAGATTAAAACAGGGGCATCTGTAAAGTGTGGTGGAAACCTACTGCCCAGTGTGGAGTTGGGTGGGGGACAAGAAAACAAATCCGGCTTGGGCTATGGTAGGTCTAGAAACTGCTCTTCAATGCCCTTCCTTTTTTCTTTCTTTTTTTTTTTTTAAATATATGTATTTTATTATTCTTCATTACATTATTTCCCCCCCCACCCCTCCGTGGTAAGACAGAATTGATTTACAGAAAAGAGTACAGAAAACACCAAAGCTCCTGGTAGAGGGAGAGATTTCAAGTGGGGAGAGAGATGCTCTCTCTATTCCTCTCCTGGTCTTTCCCCGTCTCCTCCTCTAGGCCTCTAGCCTCAGGGTATATATAGGTGTATGGGTTCCTTGGCCAGGAAACGAATGAATACAGTCCCTTCCACCAGGGGCAAGGTGAATGAGTGTATCAATGAATGGA
>CAUYRH010043675.1:0-15990 GCA_963574655.1 Perodicticus potto | reverse complement strand
TTTTTTTTTTTTTTTTTTTGAGACAGAGCCTCAAGCTGTCACCCTGGATAGAGTGCTGTGGCATCACAGCTCACAGCAACCTCCAATTCCTGGGCTCAAGCGAGTCTCCTGCCTCTGCCTCCCAAGTAGCTGGGACCACAGACGCCCACCACAGCACCCGGCCATTTTTTGGGTTGCAGCCGTCATTGTTGTTTGGCGGCCCAGGCTGGATTCGAACCTGCCAGCTCAGGTGTACGTGGCTGGTGCCTTAGCCCGTTGAGCCACAGGCGCCGAGCCGTAGAGGTTCATTTCTTGCTTAAGTAAAGTCCAGATTCATTGTCCTGAGTAGGGATGGATCTCTTTCAAACGCCAGGGGTCCAGGGATTCGCCCCTTTGGTTTTGGGCTCCATCATCTGTAGTAGGTCCCAGAAGGGGACAGAGCAGGGAGGCTCATGTGTCTGAGGCTTCTGTGGGCCAGGCTTGGAGGTGGTGCTGAGCCATTGTGCTCATGCCCGTGGCAGGCAGGAGTGGTATTTCCAGATCTCCCACAGGGGAGTCTGGGAGACGTGGCCTTGCTCTGTGTGGAAGAGGGAGAGGACACGGGTTGGTGATCAGAAGTCGTCTCTGCCTAGTCCTGCCCTTGGGACCCCAGATCCCTGTGTCGTTCTCCTTGTACATGTAGGACACCTTCCCCCAGCAGCACTGGAAATCCTGTGCAGCCACCACATCAACCTCGGAGCTCAAGGTCACAGGCAGGCCTCTTAACTGGGGTGAGGTGTGGTTCCCACTCACTCGTTCATATAGCAGGGGAGGGAGAGAGGAACAAGCACGCTCACTTGGGACCAGAGAGAATGACAGGCCACAGGAGCCCCTGGTCCACGTGGGGGCAAATCCCTCTGGGGTCTGAGCTGTGGCCCGAGGGACAGTCCTTGATGAGACCCTGATTCTGCTCTGGGGGGAGGAACTCCATGGCCCTGGACTCTGCCATCTGGAAGGTTCTCCCTTGTCTATGGTCCTTATGGACTGTCCCAAAGTGTGCCCTGCAGAATGGGGCTCAAGGCCCACCTCCTGCCCACCTAGGTTGGGGATCAGAGCTTCTTTAACACCAGAGCAGTCGGAAGCATTCTCCATCTAGGAGAATTCAGTCCCCTCATTAACTGAGCAGGTGTATGGTCTGTCTGCTTCCACCAGCTCCAGGTGACGGTGGCCACACCCGGCACTCCTTGTACACACAGTCCTCAAATCTCGTTAACACGTCTTGTTTTTTTCTCACTCCTCTCTCACGCTCTCAAGACACAGCTGGGTAGGAAAACCACTCTTCAATCTGGTTTTTGAGACAAGGTTGAGTCCTAGTAGGGTTTTGATTTCAAAGTCTCTCTCAGGTCAAGAAACAATAGGCCTCTCTCATCTCTTAATGCCTCAAATTTCTGGGCTTGCTTCACTTGCCGTTCTACTTACAAATCAGCCCTTTCTTTCTTGAGCTCACTTCTTTCTTGACCTACCTTGTTAAAAGCAAAAAAATGGAAGCTACAACTCTTACTGTCTTCAGCCTCTTCCTCAGCCCTGGGGTTCAGCAGGTGGATATTTAGGCCGGTCACATGTCCTGCCTCTGAGCCAGGGTGACTATAAATAGTGCCCATCTGCGTTTGGGCAGCTCTCGTGGGAGGGAGAGCTGAGTCCCTAAGTGCTGGGGTTCAAGCCTGTACTTACCAGGACCTTTTCACACACGCCTTTGGTTCACCTGAGAAATAGAGCTTTCAAGAACTCACTGAGGCCATTGGATAACCTCGTCATTGTGTGATCAGAGTGCAGTTACCCACACCTGACTGGTAGAGCCCACCATACACCCAGGCTGCACACCTGTATGGCCAGTGGCTGCTGAGTGCTGTGGGGAGTGTAACACAGCAGCACTGGTGCATCTAAACATGGAAAAGGGTTCTCCTGTGTCCAGGGTGTCTTTTTTGTTTGTTTGTTTTTTGAAGCTTCTAAACCTCAAAAACAGGTTTCTGAGTTTAGAGGTACATATTTAAGGCCCCAGATCCACCTGAATTCTGATTTTCCTGCTCCACGACAATGTTGGGCATCAAGGTACGCAGTTTGAATTTCTGGGTGGAGTATACTTGTATGTGTGTGCTGGGGCTATCAGAACCAGGGACCATGGGCTGGGTGCCTTAAACAGCAGAAATTGGTCTCATGGTCCCAGAGGCTGGAGGTCCAAGAGTGATGTGTCCCAGGGCTGGCTCCTCCCGAGGCCTCTCTCCTGGGCTTGCAGGTGTTAGTCTCCTGCGTCCTCACCTGGTGGTTCCGACAGAGGAACCACCAGGAGTCCTGATCACCTCTCCTTACAGGGTGCCAGTCACATTGGATTAGGGCCCACCCTAATGACTCATTTTAACTTCTTCAGAGACCCTGTCTGCACATACAGTCACATTCTGCAGCACTCGGGTTAGGACCTCAACTATGAGTTTGAGGGGATACAATTTAGTCATGGGGGGCACACACCAAGGTCTCAGAGGTGACGCTTGACATCTAAGAGACCCCAGACATCAAATTCTGGGTCAGCATCACACTTCATCCCACCAGTGTTTTTACTGCTGAGAAATGTTAGTTGTCCAAAGCCAGACCTAGAAAGTGTCTGTCTTTATATCCCAGCGGAGAGGCAAGTGCAGCCCTGGGACATTATAGCCTTGAGATGTTTAGTGGCTGTCCTTAGACAGGGCCTTGCAGGAGGGCCAGTGTTCCCAGGGAGTAACATCATGACCCACTAACATGAGGGCTGATTAATCCTTGGAGGCTTTCCCCTTTACCGACTGTGACCTGTTTGGAGACCCTATTTTTCCTTAAAAAACTCAGGTGTGAGTTGCCAGCAGTTGGATGCCTTTGGTGACCAAGCAGACGTCAGGGCAGTTTCAGCATTGCCAGACCATTCGCACGTGGGACCCCATCTGCCCCACGACTGACCCACCTCCTTTCCATTCTAGAGCCGTATACCGTCAGCTACAGCCAGTCCAGCCTGATCCACCTGGTGGGGCCTTCAGACTGCACTCTGCATGGCTTCGTGCACGGAGGTAAGAAGCAAGTGGTTGGGCTGTCCCTTCCGTCCCCTGGTTCCTTGTCCACCCCACAGGAAGTCGTGCTGCCAGCTGACCCACTTTAAGCTCTGGTGTTTAGTGAAGTATAAATATAAGCTTTTAAGAGGTTGTATAATAAATTACCGAAATACCGTCAATGCCTGTTTCTCACACTGGAAGTGAAAGTCAGTGGGCGACTCTGTCCCACTGGAGGGTCACGACGTGCAGTCCTGTGGCCTCACAGCCATGAGATGCTTCGCGAGAGCCCAGGGTGCAGGGGCAGGGGCCTGGGGGCACTGACATTCTCCAGAGAATGACACTGTGACTCACTAACAAGGAGTGGCTAATTAATAATGGTTTTGCCTCTGATGTTTGCATTTATTTTATACCAATAAATGCAGATCCCACCTCAAGCAGCACAGGCCTTCACGTTCCTAGCTCAGGCTTTCCCAGAGTTTGGGAAGCACACCTGGGACACAAGAAGACTTAGCTTTAGGTGCACAGATGGACACTTTTTACTTTTTTTTTTTTTTTTTTTGTAGAGACAGTCTCACTTTATCGCCCTCGGGAGAGTGCCGTGGTGTCACACAGCTCATGGCAACCTCCAACTCCTGGGCTTAGGCGATTCTCTTGCCTCAGCCTCCCGAGTAGCTGGGACTACAGGCATCTGCCACAACGCCCGGCTATTTTTTGTTTTGCATTTCAGCCGAGGCCGGGTTTGAACCCGCCACCTTCGGCATATGGGGCCAGCGCCCTACTCGATGAGCTACAGGTGGCACCTGACACTTTTTACTTTAATAGTGTGTAATTTTGTGATTTAAGGCAAATATATAAGTAGCACATCGTATCTGTAATTTCACAGATATTGTTATTTTGAATGAGACTAAAGTAAACTTTAAAAAGCAAGTTGATTTGAAGAAAAACAGAAAGTGAAGTGGTATAAATGATGGAAGCTGGCAAGGTGATGTGATGCTCACAAAACTCGGGCGCAGCTGTCAAGGGTGTGCTAGCCATCATTCCCCAAGCATGCTGGTCCTGTTGCACAATAGTGTTCATTTGTACCGTCACTTATAACTACCTGGAGTTCTAAGGTCTCCTTTCTTCTCTACTCAGAAAACTCCTATTCATCCTTCAAAACCCAGTTTAAAAGATACCACTCTAGGCTTGGCTTACATTGATATTTTTGATATCTCAGGAGCAGGGCATCCACACCCTCCACACTTTGCAGATACTCATTCTGTGAATGAGAGGCACAGATTACTTGCAGGATAAAGGAGGATGGGCCCTGGGTCTGTCAAAATCAGAGTGGGTCCTGAGTTGAGATATGTTTTTAAGGTTTTTTTTTTTTTAAGTAATCCCCTGCATTTTTCTGTTTTCAATTTCATGATTGTTTTCCTCTTTCCACTAAATGCTCATTGCACTGCCCTTAGATCCGATTAAATTAGCTCCTACCCAAGGGAAGCTTTACTTTATAACAAAAGGTACTTTCTAGGGGAGTAATATTGTAATAATCGGAGGAACTTTCCACCCTGATAATAGCTGTGACCTCATAAGTTTCCTGATTCTCCTTCCTTACTGGCCACTGTCTCTTTCCACTCCCTCAGGTTCCAGGGTGGGCCGTAGCCCCCTCTTTAGAATCTGGCTGTCCCATGCCCAGGTTTCTGTAACTTCAAGGAATTGTCTGTGAGCCTCATTTATCTCTATTCTCCCTGTTATTTGTGAAACTCTATGCTCCAGGTTTTGCGTATTTGGTCTGCATGTTGGAAGTTTTCCATCATTGCTTTCTCCTTGGTGAAGAGGCCTACGCTCGTAGGCCCAGTCTGTCTCCACATGGGGAAGGCATCAGTGAGATGCACGTGGGAACTGTTGGAAAGCCCCTCAGACAGCCACAGTGTGTCACATTCCTTTATGGAGTCTAAGGGGCTTCATTTGATACAGGCACATTTTGTTTGTTTGTTTGTGCATTTAAGAAGTGTTTATGACGGCTTTATTGTATTTGATGCTTATTTTAGCAGGGGCTTTGTGCCCATGATTTGTAAAAATTATGTCTAATAATTTTTACCAAACCAAGCCATCTCTCAAGAGGGAATAAGTGAAGTAAAACACCATGTTGGAAACACCCAGGAACTGTGATTTCATAGTGTTTTCGTCTAGAGTACTGTTGACAAGAATGGCATCTAAAATCAATTTGAATCAAAGTCTTCTCTAAACTGTAATTCAGTAGATGCCAATTGCAAAGGGAAATAGTGACTGAAATGGATGCCAGTTCCGCCTGTATTCAGTAATTCCGTAACTGTGGGTGTCTTTACAAAGCTGCGTCCGAGTCCCACTGCGATTCAATGCGTTGGCTAGCCTCAGTCGTCAGGACGGCAAACACATGTCTCAGTAATGACAAACTTGTAAAAGATGTATTGGAAGAAAGAGAAGGGATGGTGCCTGTGGCTCAAAGGAAGAAAGAGAAGCCTTTCTGCTGGGAATCCAGGGGCTCAGGGTGGCCTTTGTAGGCCAGGAAGGAGGGCTGCTGTCTCTGCAGGTCTAAACTGAAGGACATCACGACAGGCCAGCCCAGCTGCTGGCTTCTGCCTTCCTGAGTCCTGAGGGAATCCCTCTTTCTCCTGAAAAGTGCTAAGTGTCAGCCCAGAAAAGCCAGTTTTCTCCCAATTGTCCCCTCCCTTCCCCTGCCCATTAGTGGTGACCCAGAAGATACCTGGGGGTGCCTAGACCTTGGGGCTGGCCGGTAGCCCTGATCAGGTCAGGCCCCAAGGAGCCTTCAGCATGCATTCCGCAGTTCTCAGCTTATGGAAGCTTTGTCTTTTTCATTGGTACTTTACTTTTTATTTTTAGGTTATTTTAAACTAAAGAATTATGTAGAAATAACCCCAAAGAGCTCAGACAGCACAGCGCTCTCGCGCCCCCTTCACTGCGCACTGCAGCTGTGGCACCGTCAGCTGCCGCCCCGGCACGTGGCTCGGCCTCCTCGACGTGAGCCAGGTGGAGCACTGTGGGCGCGTCTCTGCCGAACTCTGTGCCGCAGTTACAGTCTTAGTTTCTGTCTGCTTTGACTGCTATCCCAGCAAGTCTCTCTCCACCTCCAGCAGCTCTGGAAAATGCTTCTCAGTTCGGTGGTGCCGTTTTCCCTGGAGAGCTCCGTCCTCGGTCCTCCTGATCACATTGCTTCTCCTCTGCTCTGAACTGGCCCCCTGGGATGGCCTGTGCCTCGCCTGGCTCCGTGCCCTGATTCACACATCTTCAATTTTCCTCTTTGCTGGTTTTGGTGAAACGTGTCCCCCAGTTGCTTCCCACGAAAGATAATATAGTAACTAAAATAAAGCCTCAGCTGCCATAACAAAGGCCCCAAATGGCAGTGGCTTCAACAGAGGCTTTTTAAAATGTCACAGTGCAGCTGTGAGAGATCCAGGGCTGATAGGGTGGCTCTGTGGTGCTGGGGACCGGGGTCCTTCTGTCCGTGTGGTGTGTGTTGGCACATCTGTACCTCAGCAAACAAGGAGAGGGACGCCGGACACTGCACCCTCCATTGTGCTCCCATCCACCAGGGCACCACCCTCGGGCGGGTCCACCTGGGCGGACCTGTCTGTCAGACACTGCTGAGGAAGAAAGTTGAACTGCGTTAGGGAGTGTTCTCGCTCACGGGTAGAAGTCATTTTTCTGAGCTTTGTGTGTCTGAAAACATTTCTTGGCTGAGCGTGGCATTGTACGGGGAATTCTCTTCCCCAAAGGGCTTAGAAGGATTGCCCTGTGACGTCCAGCTGCAGAGGTTTCCACTGGGAAACCATGCACTGTAGACCTCCCTCCACTTTCTGGCCACAACCTCTGCCTGTCTGTTGACCTGATCCCACACCTCATCCTGTTGGCCCATCCCTGATCATCCAGCTGACTTTTTATTTTATATTTATTTATTCTTTTTTTTTGAGACAGAGTCTCATTTTGTCGCCCTTAGTAGAGTACATGGCATCACAGCTCACAGCAACCTCAAACTCTTGGGCTCACGTGATTCTCTTGCCTCAGCCTCCCAAGTAGCTGAGACTATAGGCACCCGCCATACATCCAACTATTTTTAGAGACGGGGTCCTTGATCTGGCTCAGGCTGGTCCCAAATCTGTGAACTCAGGCAATCCACCCACCTTGGCCTCTCAAGTGCTAGGATTACAGGCGTGAGACATCTTGCCCAACCTTGAGTTTTTATTAAAGTGGTCATCTGAATAGCAAATCATGTGGTTTGCAGTTTCTGGGCACCTCTTCACAAAGTGACATCCTCCCCCCTGACATCACCAGGCCTGTGTGCTCACAGTGAGAATCACAGCTCCAGGTCATCAGGCCCTGCCCAAGTGTTCAGCAGGTCTGGGAGGGCCCAAGTCTGGACTGCTCCCGGGTTCCCTCCAGTGCTGCTCTGGAGAGAAGCGCCACACATCCTCTGCAGCTCTGGGCCTGCCCCTCCCAGGCAGTCTCGGGGGATGGTCTCACCTCTTGTGTGACAGAGAAGTTTAAGTCCCGCCTGTGGTCAACTTCCTGGGCCTTCTCCGCTCATCTCAAGCTCCTTCCTCTGCCACCATCTCTACTAGGGAAGGACGGTTCTCCTTTACATAGAGTTGGCCCTTCACATTCTCTTCCTTCCCCTCACCCCTGCAGGCACCCACGCAGCTGGCCAGCGCCTCCCTCAGACCTGAGAAGTAGCTGCAGTGGTGGCAGGAGGCCCAGGTGCAGGTGGTTTCTAAAGCTCCCCAGGTGATCTTGGGGAGCCCGGAGAAGGCCCACAGCTGGGAGAAAGGGACTTTGTGGAATTTAGTACCAACAGAGTGTGTTTCCCTCCTTCTCAAAATACTTCCCAGTCCTGAATTTTGTCTTGTCATCTTCCCAGGTGCCCTTAACCAAGCTGCCCAGTTTTCTTTTTGTGCTATTTTAAAAAGCTGGAAGGAGAATCTCGTTCTTAACTTTAATTACTGAGATCCTCTAATTATACCTTGAAGACCCAAAACTGGGAAAAGAAATGAGTTAAGAAGCTTTACTTAAAAGACTGAACGTTAGAGACGGTGGCTGCCCTGTGCTGGGTGGTCAGCTACCCCGTGCCCTCCCATCTATTTGTTCCAGTCGGGCCCTCATCCCAAGGCAAGGGTCTGACTTCTCTGTCAGGTCTTTAGAGTGTGAGCCAACTGGAAGGAGGGGCTGTTCTCTGGCCTAAAAAAGAACCTCCATGCTGTTGGTCACGTTGGTTCTGCACAAAAGGCAGCTCTGTGCAGACGGATGTTGGGGTGGCACCCTCGGGGGAGGGGTTTGCTCAGCTCATGTCACGTGGTCCCTAGAAGCGTAGGTCTGGGCTGCAGTTCTCTTGACCACAGCTAGAGCATCGTGCAGCCACCATCCTGCATTGCCCTCTCCTGGGGTTTCAGTCCACCTCCCCGATACTCGGTACTCGGGGCAGCATGTCAAAGTGAGGACAGGAGGCCCTAGGGGTCTCAGTCTCCGCCTGCTCCTCTCTCACCTGCCCCTGAGTGTGGCCTCTCCCTGGCCTGTGGCCTCTGCAGAGACCTCCAGGTGACGCTTGACAGATTTGCTGGTTTGCGGCTCTGGTTTCAGGAGCTCAGCCAGTGGCGTCTTCACCAGGATGACCCGTCCTCGGACTGGCTCTTCCTCTGACTTCCCTACGTGCCACCCTTCTCTTAACTTCTGAAGCTGCCCTGATTTAACCTCCCTGGGCCTGGGTCCCCCTTGCTGTAAGGGAGTCCTGGGGTGGGGGGAGATGAAATGAGATAACTCAGGGAAAGCAGCTGGCACATCGGAAGCGCTTAATTGGGGTTTTTGTAGGATTTTTATTTTATTTATTTCATTATTTATCTTATTGCAGACACACCAGAGAGAATGTTCTACTGGAGAACTGGAGCTTGTCTCTTGTATCTAGTGGAACATTTATGAAATATGACCATGGGCTTCAGCGTTTTAATTACAAATTCCTCAAAGTGAGACCCACTAAGCTCAAGCCTCCCTGACAGTAATGTCAGCACCTGGAAATGAAGCAGCACTCCTCCAGGTAACTACTGGTCAAAGGAAAGTAAAATCTGGACTTAAATTATCTAGAAAATAACAAAAGGAGAATGCTTCCTGTCAAAATCAGGGAGATGGCTAAAGTTGTCCTCGGAGCGGAAGTGGCTATCTTTGAGCTTGTGTTACTTAAAAAGAAAAATTAAAAATACCCAAGTGTTAGAACTGGAAAAAGAATAACGAGATCCACCCACAGAGTGGACTGAGGACTGGGCTGGGGCAGGCTGGCTCTGTGTCTCCGTCTGGGGACTCTGGGCCTCTCCCCTCCCGGCGTCTCTAAGCTGTCCCCAGCTCCAGGTCCTCACGACCACAGAACCTGGGACATTTGGGTCTCAGAGCTAGCGCCACTGTCCTGTCTGGCCGCTGGGACGCCCCTTGTCCCTCCACCCTGGTGGTGTACTCATCCCACCTGTCTTCACAGAGGTGGCCCCCGCCTCTGGAGCTGCCCTTCCCTGCAGCCACCCCACTCCTGGCAGGGGATACTTGCCTATCTGCTGGTGACGCCTGGCACTTGGTTTGAGAACATGGGTGTGAGGTCACATGGGTGTGAGCATCTGGTCTGTTTGACCCTGGCCACGCCCTCAGCCCAGGGTCAGGAGCGAGTGTGACTACCAGTGGACTGTCATTACAGAAAATAGTGTCCAGGACACAGCTGCTTCCCATCCTGTGCTGTCTTGAGTCTACAAGTGAGTTTATCAGTAAAGAACACCCCACAACTCTGACAGTCCAGGGGGTCTGACACCCCGCTTCCCAGGGTGCCTGTGGAGGGAGCTCCAGCTCTGCAGTTAACTTGGTTTTGGAAAAAAATAGTGGGATCGTGACTGTCACAAAGTCGAGCTGTCTTTGGTGCCTTGGGCCAGTGAGGGCCAGTCCTCTCCCTGGCAGAGCAGTCTCCCGGCCCATCCTTGCACTTGGCCCCTGCTCAGCCCAGTGGGTCTGGGACAAGAGCTGCCTTTAGCCACTCCTCCCCGCCCTCTCTTCCGCCTCCCTCAAGCCTTTGCAGGTCACCTCTGGCTGGCCTGTAACCAAAGCCTGTGGGCAGGGGCTGGTGACCTGGAGGGCCTCCTCCTGGCTGCTCCTTCTGTCCCCTTGCTGTTTCTCAGGGCCCCATCTGTGTACCCTGCACTCCCTCCCTCCTGGCTGGTCTCATTCCCACCACCTGGCTCTTGTATTTATAGCTCCAGGCCACACCTCCTGGCCTCCCCAGTGTGGTGTCAGACGGAGCTCCCGAGCCCCTCCCAGCTGCCAGAATTCCTATAGTCAGCCTTGGCCTTGGTCATGGACCCCCATTTCATCTGTCCACTGGTCTGTGTGGACCCTTAAGGGTCCTCCCCACAAACTGTCCCTTCATGGTCCACCATCACACCCAAGATGGCCTCCCCTGTGTGCCCCTCCTTCCTGTGTCCAAATAGTCTCTTCTCTGAAATAGCTGCTTGGCTTTCCTTCCTGCCATCTCTTCCCTTTCAGCCCTTCATGATCGCGTCTTCCCAGAGGCCTCCCCACAAGCCGCCTGGTCCCCTCCCACCATTCTCCTCCGCTTGCTCACTGTCCCGAGGTGTCTGGACTGGGGGCCCCAAGCTTGTGCTCCCTCTCCCTGGTCCCCAGACACCTGCCCGGCTGCTCTGTTTTCTCCATGTCTCCAAAGAAAAGAAAAGAGACCCCTGCTGACCGGCACTGTCACATAGACCGGCCACGCCTTTCCTGACCCTGCCTACTCTTCACTGTTGACATGTGTTTCCTACAGGCTCTTTACCCCCAACCAGAACGGAAGCTCATGAGGTGGAGACTTTTGTCCGTGTTGTCCACTACTGGGTCCCTGCTTAGTATAGGCCTGGCCTGGAGTAGATAGGTGGCGGTGAAGTAACTGAGCTGAGAAGCTTGAAGAAGGTCCCTGGGGACTGTCCCGCCTGGAGAGTGTGCCAGGATGCTCGTGCCCCACCTTGAAAAGCCGGCAGCAGAGCTTTCAGCTGTGGGCACCAGGCAGTGGGCACCTGCTGGGTGCTGGGCCTGTTGCTAGGACAGGAACGCAGTAGGGTGGGACACAGCCCAGCCCCCACTGGCACATCGGGACATAAACCTCCGGTGGCAAATACCCACACGAAGGCCCAGCAGCCTGCGGGACAGACACGAGGCCAGGGGCTGCACACCTGGGCTGGGGCCTGAGGAGGCCAGGGGAGAGCACAGGCCCAGCTGGGTGGGTGGGTGCAGGTGAGGCCTCCACCAAGATGCTCCTGCCAAGACAGTTTTGTTGACAGTTGTGAAAAAAACAGTATGTTGCCCCTGGAGGAGAGGTTGACTTTCACTAAAAAATACGGCAGGTGGCACAGATGCTCTTTCCCAAATCTGTGACCTCCTTTGGCTTGAGCCCCCACTACTGTGTAGGGGACAGTGTGCCAAGTCCAGTGGGGGAGAACTGAACAGGCAGGGCAAGTCACGTTTTCTACGTAGGGAAGCCGAGAGCGTCTCTGGGGGCAGCCTCCTTCCTTCCAGTTCTCACTTTCTAAGAAGCTTAATGTTTGAAAACATTCTCTGCTCTGGGGGCAGGAGGCAGGGGCCAGGTAACTCCAGCCCTGATCCCCAGGAAGCTGTCAACCTGAGAAGCCCCCTGCCCCAGCCGGGCGTGGGGTCATGGCAGCCCTGCCTAAGGACCCGCAGACACCTGTCCCGGGAACATGCTTATTTTGTTCACACTGGGCCCTCTTCTCAGCAGAGTCCCTGCTGGCCAGCGCATACCTTTCCAACATCCCCACTTTGGACATTTTTTTTTAACAGACAGAGTCTCACTTTATCGCCCTCAGTAGAGTGCCATGGCATCACACAGCTCACAGCAACCTCCAACTCCTGGGCTTAGGCAATTCTCTTGCCTCAGCCTCCCGAGTAGCTGGGACCACAGGCGCCCGCCACAATGCCTGGCTATTTTTTTTGTTTTTGTTGTTGTTGTTGTTGCAGTTCACTGGGTCTGGGTCAGCCTTACTGACTGAGCCACAGGCACTGCCCCATCCCACTTCGGACATTTTATCACTTTCTTTAGAAACTCATCATCTTTTCCTCTAAAAAAAAAAAAAATAAGCCCAAGAGTTTGAGGTTGCTATGACCTGTGATGCCATGGCACTCTACCAAGGGCAACATAATGAGACTCTGTCTCAAAAATAAATAAATAAATAAACAAACTCGTCATCTTTACTACCTGGTGTAATTGCCAAAAATTATTCTCATTAGTGACCTTAAGCCTCTTCTACCCTTAGTCCCAGCCAGGGCCGGGTCCTAGGACTGTCTTGGAGGCCCTCTCGCAGCTGGGTCTTATAACAGCCCTTGTAATTACCCAAGGGTGGGCTATTTAAAACAAGACGAAGTTACTATCGTTTTCTTAATATAGGAGGCCGGCACCTACGCTCCATCAGTTGGGGTTAAATATAGAAATGGGGGCATCTCAAATTGCCACCCACAGAGCACAGTGACATGAGGGCTCTGAGCCAGCCCACAGGGCCTTAGGAAATAAAATGAAGCCTCTATTTTTAAGCCAGTCAACGAGTTGTCAATACTTAAAAACAACATAACAACAAAAAAAACCTACAAGCAAGTTAAATGTTAGATTTAAAAATATCTTTAGTACCTAATGTTTATATGTTAGTGACCCAACAAGGCTTGATTTTTTTTTCCTTCCCATAATTCCTGAAACTAATGCAGTCTCCAGGGACAGCACACCCTGCAATTTTGTTGTCGTCTTTTAAATTGTAAATGTTGGGAAGTAAGGACGGCTGCAGCGGACTGTAATTTTCCTGAGTTATTCTCCCATGTTGACAGCCCCCATCGTGCCTACACAGGAGAAAACAGACATGACTTTCCAGTAGGAACCTGGGAAAAGACATTTTAGAGAAAACGTGGGTACTGGATATTCTAAACACTGTGAGAAAAGTCACGGGGAGATGGTGGCTCCAGCGTCAGAGGGCTGGTGGCTACATCTTGCAAGACAGAGGGCTCAGGTGGGCATCGGTGGCAGAAAGGCAGTTGTGAGCCAGGTACTGTGATTTTCTGGAACTTTTTTTTCCTTGAACTTTGCTTTCTCCATTGGTACATTGACTGTAACATGTCGTGTCCCATCACAGACGTGGTATTTTGTGGTGGTGATGGGATGAGATGATGTGACTTTCTAACAGTCTCACTTTTGCACGGGACAGTTGAGCTCAGTCCCTTCTCTCAGCAGCAGGTCCCAGCACCAGTCACCCTGAGCAGGACAAGGGGGCGCAGGGAGGACCCGTCTCCATTTGCATTGAACCTTGACCGTCAGGAGATCAGTTCCCTTCCCCCTAATAAGCCCCAGAGTCCCATTCACTCGCTGCAGGCCACAGCTATTGTTGATTTTTCTCAAATTCTTTGTAGCAACATTAAAAAGTGCCCTTGTGAAAACAAACCGGTGGCGAGAGCCTCAGGCTCGGGTTTGGAGACCATTCTAATTTTACCTCCAGAAAGTTTCTAGGTGAGCCCTAAAATTGACCCTGCTGTCACTTTCCCTGCATCGTCCTGTGGGCTTCCCAGAGGACAACCTAACTAAAGTGGGACAAAGATGTGTCCGGGTGAGCACCTCTGAGAGCTTGGGGGCCCCTGGTGCCCTAGGAGGCAGCCCCAGCTCTGTCGTGCCCTCCTGTCTGGCAGCATGTAGGGACACTGGTCTCCCACTAGGGATGTGCTTATCATTTGAGTAGACACTTGTGGGATTGTGCTCAGCCTTTCCCGTCATTGGTGCGACACGGTTTCCTATCAAGTCAGCAGCTAGTCTAAGCCCTCTCTGTGAGTTTCTTGGGCAGGTATTTGTGTGCTGGCTGCTGGAGCTAGAGGAGGTTGTCCCCATAAATGTTGCTGTCAGCACATAGCAAGAACATTTTGAATATTAATTTTGACACCAGCCTGGCTGTTTAGCTATCTGGCTTTGGACTCTTGTGGCCTGGATGAGTTTTTGAGCCCTCACCTGTGACTGTTGAGCCACACTGATGCCTGAACCCAGAGCCTCAGCCTTCACTGCTGCGGCTGCTCTCTTGGGTTGATGTGACTCGTTCATCGGCTGGTGCACATATGTGCATTCACAGAGTCAGCAACCGTTTCCTGGGCACCGAATGCCAGGCTCTGCACTGACTGAGGGATACAGGGACAGTGAGGTCTGGCCCCTCCCAGTGCAGGGCCCATGTCACACACAAGCCGTGTGGTCTGGGGCCGCCGTGCAGAGCCTAGGAGGGGCTAGTGCATGCATTGACACACCAGGCGCTCACCCAGCTGTACGCGTCTCCCCTCATGTCTGCTGCGGGCTCGAAGCCCACGTTGGCTGCCGCGTGCTTTGGGTCCTGCAGTGGAAGCTTTATGCCAACAAGTCAGCATTTTGGAAAAATGGGGTAAAACCTCAGTTTGAGGGCCACACCTATGGCTCAGTGAGTAGGGCGCCGGCGCCATATACTGAGGATGGTGGGTTCAAACCCAGCCCTGCCAAACTGCAACAAAAAAATAGCTGGGTATTGTGGGGGGCGCCTGTAGTCCCAGCTACTCGGGAGGCTGAGGCAAGAGAGTCATCTAAGCCCAAGAGCTGGAGGTTGCTGTGAGCTGTGATGCCACGGCACTCTACCCAGGGTGACAAAGTGAGACTCTGTCTCTAAAAAAAAAAAAAAACCCTCACTTTGAAGGAACTGATTAAAAACTTCTAGTTATCCTTTTGTTCTTGACAAGGTCTGCTTTTGAGGACATGCAACCAAGGGGTTATTATAGATGTTTTCTAAGTTCTGAATGTTAATTCTGGCACAAGCACTTCCTGGAAAACCAGCAGAGCCTCGTCCGTGGGCTCAGACAAGGCTGCACACGTCTGCTTCCAACAGTGACTTAAAATAACCTGATAGAGACTCCCACAAAGGCAAGGCGGAGACAAAGCACAGGTGACCCTTTGTTGCAGACCTGGGAGCGCTGAGCTGCCTGAAGCCCATGGGCGCCCTCCCGCCTGGCAGCAGTGTCTCATTTGCTGGGGGGAAAAACCTGGTGCCCAGGAATCTTTCTGCTGCAAAAGACCTGTTTTCCCAGGATTTCACCCATGCCCTTTGTTCAGATTGGACCTCTGTGTAACTTGGAGCCTCTGTCATTGATTTGAAAAATGGGGGTGCTGATACCTCCGAGCGCAGGTTGAGCAGAGAAGGTGCACCAGTGACGGGTTAGCGACCAGTGTGCAGCTGGCTCTAACCCTGTCCCCTCTGCCTCCTCACTTGTCTCACCATCATTCAGCAGAATCTTCTTTTAGTGTTAATAAAAACATAATCTTTAAAAATCAAGAACACCTCTTTTTAAAAGACTTTTTGTTGTGGAATGCTCGGCCCTACACAAAAGCAGAGAAAAGCACACTAGACCCCAGGCATCCTCCAGCTGCAGCACCCAGCAGCACCTGGCCTTCTGGCTTCACCTCTCACCCCCACAGTGTTCTGAAGAAAATCCCTGATGTCCTCTCCAGCGGGCAGCTTTATACTTTTAACACCCACGATGCCATTATCACCTCCTCTCTTGTCAGTTTGCAAGCCCTTAATATCCAGCGCTCAGATGTCCCCAGTTACTCACACTTGCTTCCAGTTGGTAGAGTCTAGAGGGGAACAAGACCTGCACGATATGCTTGGTTGGTATCTCCTGAAGAGAGGAGCCCTCCTGGCCATGCTGAGCAGCATAGGGCCCTGGCTGGCCACTTGCCTGGCCCCTCCCTACCAGCCCTCTTCCCTTCCCTCCCGTCCCCTCCCCTTTTCTTTTCTTTCTTTTTTTTTTTTTTTTTTTTATACAGAGTCTCACATTGTCTCCTTGGTAGAGTACCATGGCTCACAGCAACCCCAAAAACATAGGCTCAAGTGATTCTCTTTCCTCAGCCTCCCGA
>CAUYRH010043671.1:0-10231 GCA_963574655.1 Perodicticus potto | reverse complement strand
TTTATTTTTGTTGTGGACGTTTGCGCTGGTCATTGTGGAGGATAGGTCTGATAATTTCCGGGAGAGCTGGTTTAGTTATAGCAAATTTCTTCAACATGTGGATGTTGTTGATGTATTTAATTTCTCCATCATAAATGAAACTCAGTTTAGCTGGGTATAGGATCCTGGGTTGAAAGTTCTTTTGTTTTAGGAGATTGAAATTCGATAACCATTCTCTTCTAGCTTGAAAGGTTTGATCAGAGAGATCTGTAGTTATTCTAATGTTCTTCCCCTTGTAGGTAATGGATTTCTTACATCTGGCTGCTTTCAGAATTTTGTCCTTCATATTAACTTTCGTGAACTTAATTATGATGTGCCTGGAGGATGTCTTATTTGGGTTGGTTCATGCTGTGGTTTTGAAACTGTCTGGTATCTGAATTTCAGAATCTCTTGGCATGTCTGGAAAGTTCTCCTTCATAATCTCATAAAGAAGAGAGTCTGTGCCTTGTGACGCCACTTCATTGTTTTCAGGTATTCCTATATGGCAAATATTGGTTTTCTTCGAGTTATCTGAGAGCTGTCTGAGAGAATGATCCATTGTTGCCTTCCATTTCTCTTCTTCTTTGGAAGTTTGGGAGCGTTCTAAAGCTTTGTCTTCCATGTCAGAAATCCTTTCTTCTGCTTGCTCCATTCTGTTACTCAGGGATTCTACTGTATTTTTCAGATCTTCGAGGGCTACAATTCTTGTCTCAATGTGTCAAAATCTTTGATCATTTTCTCTTTTAATTCATTCAGTTCTTGAGATATCTTTTCGGTCATCTTTTGGATTACTGCTTAAAATTCTAATTCCATCTTTTCTTCCATTGCACTGATCTTATTTGCTATCCTGACTCTGAATTCAAGTTCTGCCTTCTTAGCCATTTGCTTATGCAAGGGATCTTGTGCTGTACCTACCTTGTCGTTCCTTGGGGGAGTTGATCTACTCTGATTATTCATATTGCCAGAGTTTTTATGTTGATTCCACCTAATGATTATTTTTCCCTGTTGTCTATGACTGTCCTCAGAGTTGGGGAGGTGTCTCTCCCAGATCAGACCCCAGCAGGATCACTCTGTTATTACTGGATCTTTGTAGGGAGTGACCCTGTGCAACCCCTCTGGGACTGCCCTACCCAGGGAGTTCTGGCTACAGGAGCAGCTCTGGAGTGTGGCATGCCCGGATCAAGCAGCAGGGCATGGGATGTGGCACCCGGTGGTCTTTGCAAAGGGAGCCCGTGCCTCCAGCAGTCTCTGGTTGGGAGGAGGGCTCTGGAGGTAGGGCATGGGTTGCACAGCCTCCTAGGTTCCTGGCCAGACTGGCGGGGCCAGTGCGGAGGAAGAGAGGGTAGGGGTGGAGGCGGGTTGTGTGGCTCCCAGAGTTCCTGGCCCAGGCAGGCAGGTTCCTGGAGGAAACCCTGTCTGGTGTGTATGGCAGGTGAAGGCCCAGCATGGGGATCCCAGTGGGGTCCCTGCTCACAGCAGGCCAGGCGGAGCCAAGGCCCTGCAGAGTCCTTGGCTGCTGCAAGCAGAGGGCCGAAACCTGTAGGGCATGGATCAGAGTCATGTGGGGGTCTCCACGGGCAGCAGGCTGAGGTCAGGCAGGGCACAGATCACCCTGGGAGGGAGTCCCAGTGGAATTCCTGGCTTCTGTTGGCAGCAGGTCAAGGCCCATTGGGGTGCCAGTTGGGGCCGTGCAGGGTTCCTGGCTGCTGTGGGCAGCGGACCTGGGGCACAGATCCGAGACAGGCAAGAGTCCTGGCGGGCAGCAGGCCAAGGACTGGCTGGGCACAGATTGCCCCAGGAGGGAATCCAGTGGACTTCTTGGCTGCTGCTGGCAGCAGGTCAAGGCCCAGCAGGGTGCCAATCGGGACTATGCAGGGGTCCTGGCGTAGTGGAGTTCCTGGCCACTGTGGGCGGTGGGCCTGGGACATGGATGGGCAGGGGTCTCGGTGGGCGGTGGGCTGAGGCCTGGCAATGCACAGATTGGCACCATGGGAGAGTCCCTGCGGAATTCCTGGCTGCTGCTGGTGGCAGGCTAAGGCCCGGTGGGGTGCAAATCAGGGTGCGTGGAAGTCCCAGCAGAGTTCCTGGCCGCTGGTGGCATGGGCCAAGGCCCTGCAGGCGTCTGGGCAGAGTTTCTGGCCAGTGCAGGTAGCAGGCCGAGGCTCAGTGGGGCACAGATCAGAGCCACTTTGGGGTCCTAGCAGCATTACTGGCCGGGGGGCTGGCTGGGGCTTGGTGGGGCCACAAATCTCTTAGCTGGTGGGCTGCCTGATCCAGCAGATAGGGAGAGTGGGCACTGCTCAAGTCCTCCTCACTCAGTTTCAGCAGAGGTCAGGCTTCTGGCCCGTCAGATAATGGGGGAAGGGTGTCCTGGAAGTTCAGAATGGTGGAAAATTTAGTTCAGTTTTTCTGACTGAAGATTGGTTTCTGGACGTCGCAGTTAGCCTCACAGGTGACCTGCAGCTATCACTTGTCTCTCTCTTGGCTGGGCTCTCAGTCTTTAGCTTAATTGGGCAGTTTCTGAAGATTATCTCTCCTTTAGGACAGGAGCCTCTGTTGGAAGCTGCTTCCAGTCCGCCATCGTGCCCCTCCCTCCTACTTTTTTTTTTTTTTTAACAAAATAATTACCTAGGCATAGTTCAAACTTATATCTTTTCTCCTGATTCTCCCTTCCTAAACTTTCATTACAGAGAATCCCCTGTGGATCCTGAGTGATGACTGTATATATAGATACATGTATTTAGAACTGGGTCTTAAAAGAATAGCAGGGTCAAAGTTATACAATTAAAAAAATTTATAGATGTTGCCAAGTTACCATCTTAAACATTTATATTAAACATTTATATTAAATGTATATTATCACTAACTGTGTATGAAAGAACCCATAATATCCTACCAAAAATTGGATTTTTTTTTTTTTTTTTTTTGCAGTTTTTGGCCGGGGCCAGGTTTGAACCTACCACCTCCAGTATGTAGAGTTGGTGCCCTACTCCTTTGAACCACAGGAGCTGCCCCCCAAATTTGATATTACATCCCTTTAATATGATATCAATTATGTGGTGAAATGCAATCATTAGTTAATGTATATTTCTCAAATTATTTGTAAAGTTTAACATTTTATGTTTTTGATCAGTTGTTATAATTCTTTGAATTCTCAGTTCATATCTTTTCCAAAACTTTCTTTTTTATTGATTTATAGTATTTTCATTCATTTTATTTTATTTTTATTTATTTTTTTTTTGTTTTTTTTTTTTTGAGACAGAGCCTCAAGCTATCACCCTGGATAGAGTGCTGTGGCATCACAGCTCACAGCAACCTCCAATTCCTGGGCTCAAGCTCAAGGGAGTCTCTTGCCTCCCCCTCCCAGGTAGCTGGGACTACTGGCGCCCGCCACAATGCCCGGCCCTTTTTTGGTTGCAGCCGTCATTGTTGTTTGGCGGCCCGGGCTGGATTAGAACCCACCAGCTTAGGTGTATGTGGCTGGGGCCTTAGCCCATTCAGCCACAGGCGCTGAGCCTTTTCATTCATTTTAAATGTTAATCCTGTGCTTATTATTCATGCAGCAGATATATTCTTCATACTTTTTCTTTCGTTTTAATAGCTGCATTCATTGTATAAAATAATTTAGCTTTTAGGCATAAAAATATCTGCCAACCTTCACTTGTAGATCCTTGGTTTTGCCATTTTTATTCCACTAAGATAATTTTTTCCCTAGAAATTTACATTTTTGTTATTATTTCTTTTATTTTTCTGGATGTTTTATGCTTATGAGATGAAATAAAGGCTCGCATTATGTTTTTCTAATTTTATAGTAAATTATGCTATGTCCATGTGTTGAATATTCTGTATCTATGCCAATATCATAATGTTTCAAATTTATGTAATTTTGAAGTGCTTTCATATTTTATATGACAAGTTCATTCTCATTATTCTTATTTTAACAAGTGTTATTGACTATTTGGCAGGATGATTCTCTTCTATATAATTTGTAGTCAACTTATCATGCTGTTATTTTAAAAATAAATTCGTAGCTTAACTGTTGTCTAGATTTGTTTGATATATAGGCAATGCAAAATAGTGGTAGTAGATACAAGTAAATAAATGTAGTTCCAACAGTTAACCTGCAGTGATCAGACTCATAGACTTTTCCTTTTAATTTGCCAAATAATTGTATAAATTGATAGGAAAAGTCTTATGCATAGAGTGGATGAGCTCAGTATCTACTATCAGGAATGCTTTGTGCAACCTGATAACTATACTGTCCAGTATGGTAGTTCCTATTCACGTGTGGCCATTAATTACTTGAAATGAGTCCAGTGTGACTGAGGAATTGGATTTTTAATGTTATTTTATTTTAACTAATTAAAATTCAAATGTTAAAACTGCAGCCATATTAATTATTTTTTGTTAAATACTTTATTGTTCTCATAGGACTGCCATTCACTTTTTCTCATACAAGAAAGATACTAATCTCATATTGGAGCGTGTATGTCACATGTATCTGTCACTTCTAGTATTACACATAATTACATCACTGTCCTAGTCAGTGTCAAGAGATTAATTCAGTTCTAATGATTTATTCTAAGCAGTGCATAAGTTTGTAATGTGTTTTCACACTTTTTGCAGACAGTGTGATTTACAGTCATACCATATAAATCATAATTAGTTATTAGATTTAAATACTTACTATTTTAAATATAATATAGTTAAATTATTTTTCTATTTTTCCATTATGGGCAAATTTAAACTATAAAATGAAGAATACTACTGATTGAGGATTGAATAGATAAATAGATGCTAACAGTACAATTGGAATAGTAGAGAAAATGAGAATGGAAGAACATAAGTTAAAAATTTCTCAGTAAATGAAGAACTAAGTATAGTTTTAAAAAATAATAAAACAGGCTGGGTGTAGTGGCTCTCACCTGTAATTCTTGCACATTGAGAGGCCAAGGTTTGAGCATTGCTTGAGGCCAGAAGTTTGAGAGCATTTCTGAAAAAGAGTGAGAGCTTATACCTATAAAAAAAAGAAACATTAGTCAAGTGTAATTGTGCATGCTGCAATCATAGCTACTCAGAAGGCTAAGGCAGAGAGATTGCTTGAATCCAGGAATTTGAGGTTGCAGTGAGCTGTGATGACATCACTGTACTCTATCCCATGTGACAGAATAAGTCTGTCCCAAACGTATGTATGTATATATATATATATATATATATATATATATATATATATAGAGAGAGAGAGAGAGAGAGAGAGAGAGAGAGAGAGACATTTTCAGCAAATTGTAATGAATTTGATAAGAAATTTCCCCTGAATAGTCACAATAGTCAAATAGAATCAATAAAATTTGATTCCTGGAGTCCTAATTAAAGGTCCCATAAAACTATATAAATGATTTTATTAATTAAATCCCTTGAGCTTGCAATGTTAGCCAAATATAAAACAACTTGGACTTTTGCAAGAAAGGACAACCATATTTATATAGATAAATGATTGAAGAAATTATTTTTTGAATTATATATCTTTTGTTAGAAATTTATCAGGGAATAAAAAATATTTAACTATGCCAGAGGTGGCGAGTTCAAACCCAACCCCAGCCAAAAACTGAAAAAAAAAGAAAAAAGAAAAAAGAAAAAATTTAACAAAAAGTGATAGATATTTGAAACATTATACCAATGCGTATAGAACAGAAGACCCCTCTAACAATATTATAGAATAAAATGACTCAAAAGTTGAAAAATTAACTTAATGATGTCACCAAGATGGTAACTCTGGACTTTGCCATCCTCAACAAACACACTGATTCAACAACTAAACATAGAAAAATTCCCTCTGTGAGATATTCAGAAACTAAATGAAAGGTTTCTATACCTTCGGCAGGTGTGAAAACAGCTTTATCAAAGCCTACAAGGAAATGTGATGCACCCTATCACTGTAATTCATATCCTCGGCACAGTGTCATACAATCAAGAGCAAACCTCCCTGATCACAGCAATGGGGCAGAAAAGGGTCAGACTGTGCTTCCATTGCTAAATCTTTTTTGAGAACTGACTTCTGTCTTACTGTTTATGAAACATCGATGGGATCTGGCATACTCGAACTGCCTGGGAATTTGTGAGGCTAGAGATAATAATTTGAACTGATACTCACTATAGCTCTTCCCTCAAGCTAAATACAGAGCAAGTGAACAAAACCTCCAGCTCCTAGGGACTACATGTGCAATGCCTCAACTTCTCTGGGGGTTGCACAAAGAATTAGTTATTTTCTGCCTGTTTTGGAGCACTGACAGGCTCCAGCATAAACTTGAGGTCTAGGAGATTCTAAGGACAAATAAAAGCAGGTTGAATGAACCCAATAGTTTAAAAGGCCCTGAAAATTTCTGGCTTGTCTAAATGAGCAGAGTCTTCTTCCATGCAGGACTCTCCATGAAAATATGGAAGTGGCTGTTTTATCTCTTACACAGATAGTCAGGAACATGAAAATCAAGGAAATATCTCCCAAAGGAAAAAAAATAAATCTTAAAAAGACCCTAATGAAGGAGAGATATATGATATACCTGACAGATAATTTAAACTAGCCATGATAAAGATGTTCTGTTTAAGTGAAAACTTCTATTTAAAAGCAACAACAACAAAAACCTCTTTAAGCTGAAGAATATAATAACTGAACTGAAAATTTAATAAATTTAATTTAATAAATTTTAGAAAGATTCAATATCAGACTAGATCAGCAAAGGCAAGGACTGGAAAACTTAAAGAAAAGTCACTGGAAATTTTCCTGTCAGCGGATCAGGTAGTAAAAGAACAAGAGTGAAGAAAGCTTAAGACATCATCAAGATGATGAATAAATGTATTATGGAATTTTGGAAGAAGAAGAGAGATGGAAAGGGACAGAAAAGAAATTCAAAGAAATAACAGCCTCAATCGTTCCAAATCTGAGGAAGGAAGTAAACAGCAGGATACAGGAGGTGCAGCAGATTCTAAATAAGATGAGCCCAAATACATGCACACTGTGAAGCATTATAATCACATTGTCCAAAGTCAAAGACAAAATATTTTTTTCCTTTTTTTTTTTTTGAGACAGAATCTCACTATGGTCACCCTCAGTAGAGAGCTATGGCATAACAGCTCACAGCAACCTCAAACTTGGGCTTAAGTGATTCTCTTGCCTCAATCTCCCAAGTAGCTGGGACTACAGGTGCCCGCCACAACACCCAGCTATTTTTTGGTCACAATTTTCAGCATTGTTTAGTTGGCCTGGGCCAGGCTAGAACCTGCCAGCTTCCATGTATGTGGCCAGCACCTTACTCACTGAGCTATGGGCACCAAGCCACAAAGAAAGTATTTTTAAAGACAACATGAAAAAGTGACTCATCATATACAAGAGAACCTATAAAAAAGTATCAGTGGATTTTTCAAAAGAAATTATGCAGGATAAAAGGGAGCAGGATCATACATATATTCAAAGTAATGAACAGGAAAAAAATTGTCAGCCAAGAATACCATACCTGGAAAAATAATCCATCAAAATGAATATAAGATAAACACAAAACATTTCTTACTATACAAAAACTTTTGGAAATTTTATTGCCATCATACCTGACTTACAAGTAATGGTAGAGGTAGTTTTTCAAACTGAAATGAAAGGATAATAAATTGTAATATGAAAACATTTGTATTAGTCAATTTGAGCTGCTATAACAATTTATCATATAATAATCCTCTTTGGCTTTATACTATGTTATCCAGTTGCTCTGAGGCACTGATCCCACCTTTCAGATTCATCTTGTTTCTAGTGTTCTCTCGGCCAGGATTTGAACTCCCATATCAGGGGAAGGACCTGGCTTCAAAGATTTGGGTAGAGGTCATGTTGCCTGTTAATAAAAGTGAAGTAGTGCTTTCTAAATTGCTTTTGGGGTTGCCTTTAGGGTTGTTTTTTCCTTGCTTTGAAACATAAAGCATGCATGCAGCCTAATACCTATAGGGCTTATTCTATAAAATCTAAGAAGTCTGACAACCTCCTTTTTTGAGAAAGAGCCTCAAGCTGTCACCTAGGGTAGAGTGCTGTGGCATCACAGCTCACAGCAACCTCCAACTGCTGGGCTTAAGGAATTATCTTGCCTCGGCCTCCCAAGTAGCTGGGACTACAGGCACCCACCACAATGCCTGGCTATTTTTTGGTTGTAGTTGTCATTATTGTTTGGTAGGTCCAGGCTGGATTTGGACCCACCAGGTATGGTGTATGTGGCTGGTGCCTTAGCCATTTGAGCTACAGGTGCCAAGCCTGACAACCTTCTTTAATTTATTCCAAGATCACTGGCATTTTCTTGTTGAAATAGGTGACTAAGTTAATGTTTGACATTCATATTAATCTTTTATCAAATGTTTGCTCTATCACACCCTTAGTACTCTGTTTGAGACAAGTTTTCTTATTTTTTTGCAACATGAATAGTCTGAGAATTTCTAAATCTTTAAGTTCTACTTACTCTTTGCTTAATAATTCTGTCTGCAAGTAATTTCTCTCTTCTCACATTTTACTATAAATAGGAGAAACCAATTTGCTTAAATTATCATCAGCTAATTATCAAATTTATAATTCACAACTTCTATCTTTGACAAAACATCAGAATGTGAACTTAAGTTTAGCCAAGTGTTTTGCTACATTATAAAAAAGGCTAACTTTTCCAATAACATGTTCTTCACACCCATCTAAGACCTCATCGGAATGGCTGTTACTTTTCATGTTTATACCAATGCTTTATAAATTATTATTTAATTCTCTAGGAAGATAGAAGCTTTCTCTACAGCTCTTCCTTATCTGAATGTGACCAGAATCACATTTTAAAGTTCTTTTAAAAAAAAAAGTTCTTTCATAACATTCTCAGTTTCTATCATATACATCAAACTCTTTCAGACTCTTTATCATTACCCAGTTCCTAAGCCAATTCCACATTTTGAGGCATTTGTTATAGTAGCCACTGACTTTGGTAACAATTTCTCTGCCAGTTCTGGCTACTATAGCAACTTACCAAAAACTGGATGTCTTAAGTAACTAACAAGATCAGGGGTACCAGCAGGATTGGGTTCTATTGAAGGCCTTTTGCTAGGCTGGAAATAGCTGATTTCCTTTTGCATCCTCGCATGGCAGAAATTGAGATAGCTATTTTAGGTCACATTTTTAGGGGTATTAATCCCAGTGATGAAGGCTTCACTCTTATGGTGTAATAGTGTTCCAAAGGTCCCCACCTCCTAATGCCTAATACCATCACATTAGTGGTTAGGATTTCAACATATGAATTTTGGAGCACATAAACATTTAGTCTATGACACAAATGAAAAATTTAAAACTCACTGGTAAAGGTAAATATATAAACAAATACAAAATAATGTGCTATTGTAGCAGTATTTGTTTGGTAAATCACTTTTAGTTTTAGTATAAAAGTTAAAATACAAAAGGATTAAAAAATATCAATAACTGGCTGGGTGCAGTGGCTTACCTCTATAATCCTAGCACTCTGGGAGGTGAGGTGAAAGGATCACTTGAGCTCACATGTTCAAGATAAGTCTGAGCAAAAGTGACACCTCGTTTCTACTAAAAACTAAATTAAAAAAAAAAACTCAGTTAGGTGTGATGACGGACATCTGTAGTCTCAGTGAGTTGAGAGGCTGAGAAAGGAGAATCTCTTAAGCTCAGGAGTTTCAGGTTGCTATGAGCTAGGCTGAGGCTATGGTACTCTAGCTTGGGGCAATAGAGTGAGACTGTCTCAAAAAATTATCAATAACAGGCTCAGTGCCTGTGGCGCCAATGGGCTAAGGTGCCAGCCACGTACACCTGAGCTGGTGGGTTCTAATCTAGCCCAGGCCCGCCAAACAACAAGGACGGCTGTAACCAGAAAATGGTCAGGCGTCCCCAGAGGCGAAGGCCTCCTGGAACAGGGACCCAATCAGAGCCCAAACTGGACTGAGAGTGCCCAGGGCAAATTCTCATGGCTCCAGCTTGTGTCATCACCCCTCAAGAGCCCCAGGTTTGCCTTAGAGTGGAGCACCAAGAGAGAAAATTTCTTTTGGACACTGGAGCAACCTTTTCTGTACTTCTCTCTAATCCTGGTCTTTTATCTCCCAAATCCATAACTATACAGGGGATGTCTGGACAGCCGGTTACCAAATTTTTCTCCCAGCCTCTAAGCTGCAATTGGGATGACTTGCTGTTCTC